>RBNI01000145.1:0-40255 GCA_003990745.1 Jimgerdemannia flammicorona | reverse complement strand
CACATCTCTTTTTTTTTCCAGATTCGTCATCACACTACCATCAGCAGTCCCGCCACTACCCCCAGCAGTCCCTCCACTTCCCCCACCTCCCACCAGTGAAGGCCCAGCTCCCCCAGTATCCTCAGCCTTCTGCTTCTCCTTCCCTCCTACCTGATCTCTGTGGGCTCCCATCGGCCAACCCCCAGTCCTCAGCATATCTGCAAAGCTCTGCCCCTGCTGCCCTCCAGCCCCCCCACTGGTGCCGCCTCTACTACCCGAGCTGCCCAGTCCACTTGAGCCACCGAAAGACCCTATCCCCAGCCCATGCCGCCTCCCAATATGCTGCTAGTTGAAAGCCCCAGTCCACCTGACCTAGTATGTGTATCAGCTTACTTGCTGCTTGACATCTTCTTAGTATCTTTCTCCAATAAATGACTTGAAAGTGTGTTGTGAAAGTGTGTGTAATGTGAATTGTAGTAGAGAAAGATGCCTATCAGCATATCCTCCATCAGTCCCTTCCATCGCAATAATTATGCCCCTAAATCTAGATATCTCTTATCCTCAAACACATATAGTCAGTATCCTGCCAAACCTATCCATACTGTCAGAACCCACTCTAAAGTAAGCTACTCCTTCCCAACCCCTTCCACCAGTCTATCCTGTAGATTCTCTCACTGTTCCCTTACACCATCCCCCCTCTGCATAACACCCAGCCTCTTTTCAACTGCTATCTAGAAGTCACTGAGCACCCCACACTCTTCTAGCCAATGTTCAGGCATCTGTACAAAACCTCCTTCCTGTCTAACATTATAGCACTCCTCATAGTCAAGAGTTCCCCCTTCTATCAGGTAGCTAGAGCAAAAGTTAAGCATGATATTTCTTCTCAACATGTACTACCAGACCATCCAATACTTTGGTAGCAGCCATTGCTGAATCTCAGCACTCCAGTTTCAGATCCTGTTCTAGTCCCACTCTTCACCAACACTCACTGACTGCTATCTGCTGAGCCACAGATCCTGCCCCAATCCCCTCCAGCATTCTACCTCATCATTAATATCAAAGTCACTAAGAGAGGTACTCCTCAGCAATACTTGGTCTCATCTCTACATTGCTGGGCCCCAAGGCCTATCTCCCTCATCTCTCTGCCAACAAATACTGATGTGGTATGCTCCATTAGTGACTCCCCACCAGAAGTTCTTAAACCATATGTACTCATTGTTCTGAAGCCCAACTAAGGACAGGAGATCTCCTATAGAATCTCTTGGTAAGAACCTCATCTCTCAGACCTTCTTCAGCAGAAGAACCCAGCTACTTCCTCCCAGCTCAATCACTCTCTTCAGCCACTATACTCTCAGATAGTGTAACTTCTTCAGGAAGTCAACTAGCCCAAGTTCCCCTCTAGTCACCAGTAAGGACAAAATTTCCCAGCTAATCTGACTTCTTCTCTCTGCCCAGATCTACTCCTTGGCCAGTTTCAGTAGTCTCTTCATCATCCATGCTGGGAAGTCCAGATGGTATGCCAGATATCACAACTTTGGTAGCCAGTAAGTATTCAAGATGGAAACTTGCCCCACCAGAGATAAGTAGCAGCCTCTCCAGCTTTGCAGGGCCTCCCCCCAGATATTCACCTATTGCTCTTACCAGAGTTTTGGAAGAATAGACCTATATATAGATAGATAGATACCCAAGTACCTCACTACCTCTCCAGTAGGGATAATTGTTCCAATAACCTCCCCCCCTACCAGTCCATTATCTAGCACCATTGTTTCATACTTGTGCTAATTGAGTTTAGCCCCAGAGTGCTCCTCATACTACTCTACAGTCTCTTTGAGCTCCTCCACATTAGCAATTGAACTCAGACCAATCACTATATTATCTGCAAAAGCACCAACTTTCCACTCAATACTATAGATCAAAAGCCCTCCTATCTTCTGCCAAATCCTATCCATTAGGAGCTCTAAGGAGAGAGTATACAAAATGGGAGATAGCAGGTCCCCCTGGAGAACACTCCTATCCAAAGATAAAGTTACCCCTCAATACTCATTATATATGAGTGCTGCCCTACTTCTTTCCAGTAGGCTGACCATTACTGCTCAGAACTAATGAGAGACTCTAATCCTGTTCAGTACTTTTGCCAACCAGACTCTCTAAACATAGTCATATATATCTAAGAAAACTAGGTGTCCATCCAGTCCACAGGCCCTTGTCCCTTCAATAACACCATGTACCCAAGCTGTGCCATCTCTAATGAGTTGGCCTCTGACAAATCCCTGCTATTTTACCCCCAAGATCTGCTGGACCACCTTCTGCAGCCTTACTACTACTATCTTAGTAATCAACTTCCAGAAGCATAATTGGTCTCCAGTTCCTCCAGTCCTCTCTCCTTCTCTTGTTCTTATACAATAGTACCACCAGCCCCAAATTCTGCTCCCCTATCTATCTCCCTAACTATAGTACCAAATCACAAAGTGCTCTCAGTTCTCCTAGTACACTAGGGACATCTACTATCTTCTTCCAGAATGCCCAGAGCAGGCTATCCTCCCCTGGTGCTATACCCAATATAGTTGCAGCAAGAATCTAATGAATCTTCTCCTCCTATACTAGTATTACTAGATTGCCTAGCCCTTCTGCCTGTGGCAGGTACCAATCCTCCAAGGCAGTACCAATGGAGATACCATCAGCCTCATCCTTCTTCTCACTCTACAAGCCACTCCACTTCTCCTTCAGAAACTTAAGAATATCTTGTATACTATGCACCAGTATCCCCTCAGAATCAAGAACTCCCTCTCACCTCTGCTGAACTCTCCTTGCCCGAAGGGCCCTCATGAGAAACTTAGAGGACCTCTCTCTTTCCTCTAGCCCCTGCCAATAGAGATGTGCTGCCATACTCTGCACCTGCACTTTCTCTTCCTCTCATAATATCTGTTGTAGCTCCACTACCTCCTTTCTCATCTGCAGCAATCTCCAATCCTCCACTCTCTCCAGGGCCATCAGATCTGTCCAATCTTTCAACAGTCTCATCAATCTAGCAGAGGTCCATGCCCTCTTCTTTCTCCTCTGTTTCCCAGCCTCCACACCTGCCTCTCTCCAATAAACCCTAGCAGCCTCCTTCAGCCTCATCTACCAAATGTCAACTGAGGCCCCTTTCCTTATCTACCTCTCCACTCTCTGCTGAATGTCCTCAGCCCACTTGTCCTACAATATCTCATCATATACTAGAGAGAAGTTGAGGTGCCAATATTCTGGTCTATCCCCACTCTCTCCAAAATGTCCCTGTCCCAGCAGTCCCCAATAATTGGACTATGGACACCATTCTACTTCTAGAGATCTCCAAACATCCAGACCCTAGTAGTCTGCTATCAAAATCCAGTCAATCCTCATCTTCAGGCTGCTCACCCAATGAGTATATACCCTTCTATTACCCCATAGCTCTCTACCAGTATCTACCAAAGCACTCAGTCTCTCTATCTCCTCCCATACCTCCAAACCTCCACTCCTACCCTCCACTCTCTACCCTCTATCAGTTTTATCCAACAATGTATCTCTGATCATATTAAAGTCTCCTCTGAGTATGTCTACTATAGCATCTGCTAGAGTCTCTTCCTCTTGCAGACCTTTTACCCACTCTACCCATTTGCCCCTCACTGCAGAACAGTAGCAGGATTTAATCATAACTGATTCCTGCCCAGTATAAATCCACTCACTTCAGATCAACCTATCTTTTCAGTTCTACATATCCAGTATCTCCTCTCTACTCTTCCTGATCAGAATCTCAACTTTGCTCTTCAAAACTGCTTCTTCTCTCCATTCCTTAGTCTATTCCAGTTTGTCTAAATCATCCTTATATCTGATATCCTGCAAAAGAAAGAGATCAGCCTCCAATCTCTTCAACCAAGCAAAAATGTTCTATCAATACAATGAACTCTAGAGCCCATTCACATTTAAAGAGAAAATATTAGTTGTACTATTCAAGAAATAATGTATAATAACACTCATATCCTCTACTGCTCTATATTTATCTCCTCCTGAGCTAGGTCCAAATCATATTCTGCTGCCACTGTCTCCTCTTCAGTCCTCTTGGCCTCTAGTTCAATCAGAAGTTCTACAAGCTCTCCATCCTCTTTCTTCTCAAATTCCTCATAATATTCCAGACAGGTCTCCTGTCAGAGCTGTAACCCATACTGCTCCACTCAACAGATAGCAGTCCTCTCACTAGCAGTGACTGCCAGTTCAGCCTCTCTCTCCTTGTCAACCTCATACCCTTCCTCCTCCAAGAAAACTGTAAGAATCTCTACCTTCAGTATCTTTACTACACCCTCACTACATAGGATATACACCCAATACTCATCACTCATCACTTACAGATCTACCTCCCCCAATTCCTCTGCTGTAAAGTTATTCATCATCCTGCACATCTATAGCAGATTTCTCACCTCCTTCCCCTCAGAGATCACTGGCCACCCTCTATCCAGCATTGAGATATTGACCCCTATACTTGCAGCCTCATTCCACTCCTCCTCCTGAATATCTACCAGTTTGTCCTCACTCACTGCCACCATCTGCCCCCCCTTTACTATCTCCAGAACTCCAAAGTGGACTCTCTGGGCTTCTCTCATGGGCACATCCTCCACCACTCTGCCCCTTGAAGCTGGACCTCTTCTAATAAGCAGCATAGGGGTTAGGGAAGGCTCCCAGACCTCAAAGGTACCATCTGCATAAGAGTTATTTCCCTTCTCCTCCTCTCTCCCTCCTAGCTCCTTCTCTGTATTCTCTCTATCCTCACTAGCCCAGATGCTCACCTTGGCTCCCTCCATGATTTCAATACTATTAGTATTCTTTTTTGCCCTACTATCCAGTTTTGCCAACAGCTCTCTCTGCCTCTTACATCCTTGAGATCATTCCCATCACTCCTTATCTATCTGAATCCTCTTTCCATCTACTACTTCCAAATGCATCAACTCAATATACATCTTCTAAGCCTTTGCTCTCTGCTCTACAACACCACTCAGCCCTTTTAGTGTCTCCAGCAGATCTTCTTTCTCCTCCTCACTCCCCTTCACCCTCATCATCTTGCACAAGAAAGCCCCCCAGATCATTACTGAAGACCAGTCTCTAGCCTTCCCAGTAGCTTTCTTCTCTACTAACTAAATATGAACATCAATATCTTTAGTCCTAAAAGAGGTCCCCTCCCAGACCTGGAACCCAACATCAACCACCTTGCCATACTCAGCCATGACTTCCACAACTCTCCTCCTTGTCTCCTCAGCAGTCACTATGGGCACTCTCTTCACTAGTAGCTACACCACTCTGGGGTCCCACCTCAAGCAATGCACCATCAGAACATATACTTCTCCAACTATCAACCCTACCCTCAGAGCCTCCTCTAATGGTCTAGCCTTCTTGAAGCCAATCTCTACTCCTTCTAGTCCTTTTAGAAACTTCATAGATGCCACTCCAGCCACCTGCTTGGCAATCAGCCCTAGGACCATTTTTGCTGTCACTACTAAGCCTCAGAAACATAAGGTGATGGTAAACTCTGAGATTGACTTCTTGAGTAATAGTGCCACTACCAGTCTCATTATACTATTGGCCAGATTGCTAGGCCTTATACCTTTCCTACTGCTCAGTCTACCATCAGCAGTCCTATCTAGATTTTTTTTCTGATCACCTATTATGCTCCCATTAGCAGTCACCCCCTCAGCCCCTACTCTACCAGTTCTACTACTCTGGCCCCCCAGAGAGACTCTCCCTTGAGGCTGCTACCCTGTAGTCTTTGCTGTCTCCTTGCCCCTCCTAAGCCAGCCCTCCAACCTAGCTCTCTGCTGACCTTTCTTTATCTTGTCTACAAAACTTATCCTCTCTGTCTCCTGACCTCCAGCACTACTCCCTCCTCTACTATGTCTACCTGCCAATAGGCCCCTCATACTTCTCCCCAGGCCAGGGCCACTTCCTATATACTGCCAGTCAAATATACCTAGGCCACCCTGCCCAGTATATATCTCAGGATACTCATCGATTACCATGATACTAGTAGCTTTTCTCCAGAAATTATATCAAAAGTGTTGCCAAAAGGTTGTATAACCTGAATGTTACTGGAGAAAGGTATTGCCAGAAAGACCTTTGAACAATCTCACCTCTATATCTGGAGTCTCCAGTCTTTTTCTTCCTCATCATAAGTCTAATTTAATAAGTACCATCAACCACTCCCCACCAGAATCCCCTATAGTATATCTTCTAACTTCTCTCCAGTACCACTAGAGAGAGTAGGTTACCAGTCAACCCCAGAGAGAGAAACAAATCTCTCACACTCTCTATATAAGAGATATCTACTCTTGATCTCTCAATTTACTTGCTTGCTTTAGTCATCATACTCTCAAGCAGTGTAGGTACTTGGTAAAGTCTATCAGGCCCAGCCCTCCTCTATTTACTAATAATGTCAATACCTTCTAGTCAATCTGACTCTGCTATCTTGTCTATATCTATGATCTGGCCATCTTCAATAGCCTCTTGACTACTCAACCTTATAGTACTCCTCTGCTCAGGGGAAATGAAATCCCCTTGTATTCATTTATCAATATTACTGCCTAACTTCTCTCCAACAGCCTGATTAATAATTGTCTAAATTTTGAGAAAACTCTCATATACTTCAGTACTCCTGCTAGTCATACTTATTAGACCCTATTATATGTCTTCTCCTGGTCTAGAAAACTAGTCAACTATCTACCCCTATAGTTCATACTTCTTCAATAACTCTATATACCTAAGCTGTCCTATCTCTTATTAAGCATCCCCTAATGAAGTCCCTCTGTTTAGTCTCTAGTATCTGCTGAGCTACCTTTTACAGCCTAGTCATCAATATCTTTATAACTAGCTTACAATCTATATTCAAAAGTATAATTAGCCTCTAGTTCTTCCACTTCTCCTATCTCTTCTTATTCTTATACAATAGAGCTACCAGTCTCAGACACTGTCCCCCAATCTACTCCTCTGATCCAATAATCTCATTATACATTTACATCATATTCTCCAAAGCTAACTCTACACCTATCATCTTCTTCTAGAAATTCCAAGATAGATCATCCTTCTTAAGAACTATCCTGAGACTTGTTGTTATCAAAACCCTACATATTTTCCCACTTTGAACAGATCCTTCAAGGTCTCCAAGGCTCTCTGCCAGGTACTAATCCTCTAGATACTATTCAATGTCCAGGTCATCTTCTCCACCTTTTTCCTCACTCTACAAATGCTCCCACCTTGAGCTCAACTGGTTTAAGATCTCTGAAGTTTTAACCACTATCTCCTCTACCTCATCCAATACTCTCTTCCACTATTACCTCACCCTCCTTATCTAAAGAAGTCATGACAGGAACTTCATAGATCTCTCTCTCTCTTTGATATTCTGCTACCTTAACTGAACTACTATACTCTTTATCTACAGATCTTTCTCCTGTCTCTATCTTCTTTAGCTCTTCTATCTTGTATCAGATCTGCTAAACCCTTCAATCTCCCTTCTCTCCATTGTTCAGCAAATCTGCTAAGGTCAATAATAACTTCTCCAATCTCCGAGAGACTCACTGTAATAAAATTCTCCTCTCATTACCCCTCATCTTCCCCATCTCTCCCCAGAATCTTTGAGCATCAAATTTCAAATATCACCACTAGTCTCTGATCTTCAGCCCCCTCACCCTCTAACTAACAATTCTAGAACTTATGTTCAGCACTCATGCATCCCACAATAAGGGCTCTTCCAGTAGTGAGGCATTCAGATACTAATATCCAGACTCCTCCCCACTTCTTCCAAACCTTCTACAATCTAGCAATTCTTAATAATCAGACTACAGACACCAAATTATCTCTAGAGAACTCCAGACATCTTTACCCTAGTACTTTGTAGTTAAGATCCAGTCAATTCTTGAGCCTAACCCTGCTATCTAGTAGGTATAGACCCTATAGTTCTTTCATCCAAGTCACTCTACATCTACCAAAGAGCTCAATCTTTCAATCTCCTTCCAGCTCTCTATACTCCTGCCCCTTAGTCATCTCTCTCCCTCCATCAGTCCTATCTAATAGCCCATCTTGAATCATGTTAAAGTCTCTACCCAAACAGTCCATCTCTACCTCTACTATTATCTCTGTATCTCAGAGTCTGCTTATTCATTCTATATGCTCTCCTCTTTCTGCTGAGAAATAACAAGATCCAATAGTTAAGGGGCTTTAGCCTGGTCTCCACTAAATCTCTCACATTACTCTACTCTTCCAATGTTCAATATCTCTAATATTTCTTTTGCTCTTCCTAATCAAAATGTCCACCCAGCTCTATCAAGCAGCCACTCTACCCCATTCTCTCATCCAGTCCAGTATGTCTAAGTCCACATTACATCCAATATCCTATAGCAGAAACAGATCCATATCCAGCCCCTTTAACTAGTAGAAAATATTCCTATATCTCATTATACCTTATAACCCATTGATGTTCAAAGATAGAATTCTAGTTATACTATTCATATTGAATAATTGTTATGGAAAAAGTTGTACACTCTATAATTCCATACTCACTATATCACTAGTGATATCCAGATTCCTCTCCACCTTAAGCTTCTCAATCTCTCCCTACTAGGCATCTAGAACTGCCAAGATCTCCCAATAGTCCTCACTATCTACAGCTTCTATATTAGACTGGTACTCCTTACACACTATCTGCCACTTTGCCAACCCCTTTCTAGGACTCCACAGGTAGGTTGTATGGTCATTCATAATTTTCAAAAGTGCTACCTCCCTATTGCCATCTACCTTATACTCCTCTGTCTCTAACAGACCTACCATCAGCTCATCTTAAAGCTTCTGCACTATCTCTTTACCTTACAGAATCTCTCTCTAGTATTGCTTACTAATTATATAAAAATCAATCTCACTCAACTTATTAGCTATAACATTCATCAACATCTTCTACAGCCATCTCTCTTTACTAATGATCTCATTAACACTAAGAGCTATCTCCTATTCCCCAGCCTCCAGGCCTCTCTCAGTATTCATTCTTACTGATTCATCTCAGACCTCCTCTAGTATATCCTACAACTCATTGGATCCCCTCTCACCTAAGGATACATTATACTACACTTATACCTTCTCTACCATCATCTCATCCTCAGCCACTATACTCTGCCCAGAGCTTCAACTCTCTCCCAGAACTGCTATAGGTACTATCCCCTTCTTCTCAGCCCAAGCACTGGTCTGCAATTCAGCTCCTTCAATGGTATTCTCCCCTACTGTCCTCTCACCCAGCTTTACCAATAACTCTTTCTGAAGCTACCTATATTATACCCTCTCCCAGGCTGCCCAATCCAGATACACTCTCTTACCATTCATAATCTCCACTACTGTCTTTATCTCAAACTTCTTCCAGACTAGCCATCTCTTCTTTACCACCCCAGTCAAGTCTTCTAATGCCTCTAGTAAGTCCTTCTCCTCCTCTGGTATCTCCTTTACTCTCAAGACCTTACACTTCACTAGTCCTCACTTAAGCACTACCAGTCAATTCCTTTCTTTTCCAGTACTCTTCTTATCTATCAGCCTTACTCTAATATCTATATCTCTAGTTCTGAACTCTATATCCTCCCAGACCCAGAATCCAATATCTACTACATTATCATATTCCTTGATAATATCAACAATCAACTTCCTGACCTCTTCCTTCTTTACTATAGGTATTATTTACCATCACCAGCTATACTATCTGGGAGTTCTAGTATAGATACTAGGCTATAAAGATTACTACCCCTCTTATCACCACTTTCTTCTCCAATGCTCTCAATATTAATTCCTCCTTCTCAAAGTCCATTCCTACTCCTTTTAGACTCTTTAAGAACTTCACTAATACTACTTCTTTTATCTTCTGAGCCAGAAGCTCTAGAACTATTTTAGCTATAACTGCTAAGCCCCAGAAGTACAATATGATAGCAAATTTAAATACTGATTTCTTGAGTATTGGTACTGCCACCAGACCTGTTATATCATCAGCCAGATCTCCAGACCTCAGGTCCCCCCTCTGCTCAGCCTTAATATTAGTTGTTATATCTGGATTTTTTTTTTTTCAGATTAGTAGTTCTCTCTCTATCAGCAGTCTCACTCTCCCCAGCTTCTATTCCCACAGCTCTACTATAACTGCTACTATAGATCTCTCTACTAGATCCTATAGCCCCCTTCTTCTCCTTACTCTTCTATAATCATCTCTCCAATCCAGTTGCTGGATGCCCCACCTTGATCTTGTCAGCAAAGCTCATTCTCCCAGGCCTTTATCAGCTAGACCTACCTCTACTACCTTCTTATCTATCAGAGAGAGTACCCAACAAACTCTCTTTCAATCTACTGCCAGTCAAATACATTAGGACTACCCTGCCTAGCATATTCTATGAAATGTTCATTGATCATCATATTATTAGTACTTTTCTCTAAAAACAATGCTGAAAATATTATTAAAAGTTTGTATAATCTAAATTATACCAGAGAAAGATCATGGATAGAATATTTTCTATTAGCTTTTCTCACTATAGTAGATACTTCTCTAAACTCATCTGCCTACTCTCCTCAAATACATATAATCAGTATCTAGCCAGTCCTACTCAAACCATCAATATCTATTCAATATAAGCCACTCATTATCAATATATCTTACCAACTATTCTTACAAATCTTTCTACTGATCCTGCATACTATCTATCTTTCTTACTACTTCTAGATAGTTCTCAATCACTACTCAGAAGTTACTAAAAACCTCACACTCATCTAGCTAATATTCTAGCATCTATATAAAATCACTCTCTCACTTCACATTAAAGCACTCCTCATATTTGAAGATCCTACTATCTATCAAATAATCTAACCTAAAGTTCAATATGATATTTCTCCTCAGTAAATATTATTATACTATCTAGAACTTTGAAGAAATCTACTACTGTACCTTGGCACTCTAAAATCAGACACTTACTCAGTTTCACTCCTCACTAATTCCAGCTATTTATCATTCAACAGGTTACAAATCTTGGTCCATTTCTCATTAGTACTCTATACTAGTACTAAGATCAAAGTTAACTAGAGAAGAACTCCTTAATAGAAGTTTATTTTATTATTATATTACAGGGCTCCAAACTAATTTCTCCTCAGTACTATATTATTACAAATTAATATAATAAGTACTATCTACTACCCTTCATTAGAAGCTCTTAAACTATAAATACTGACTACTACTCAGTTCTATCAATGACAGCAGATCATCAGAAGAGCCTCTAGGAGAGAATCTCATCTTCTAAATCTTCTGCAACAGTAGTACCTATCTATCATCCTATAGTTCAACAGCTTGCTTTAATCACTAAGCTCTCAAGCAATGTAGTCTCTCAGAGAAGTCTATTAATCTAAGGTCTCCTATATCTATTAGTAATATTAAGACTTTCTAACCTATCTGATACTATCTCTCAACTCATATCTAATCCTTAACCAACTTCAACAACCTCTTCACTATCTAGTCTAGAAAATTCAAGTAGTATGTCAGATACTACAACTTCAATAATTAGTATTAATACCCACTCTGCTAGAGAGATATAATGCCCCCTCTAGCTATAAATAACTTTTTTTCCAAATGACCACCTTCCTCTTCTATTAAACTCTAGGCAAGACAGATCTATAGATTAATAGAAAGATGCTCAGATACTACATGACCTTCTTTAAGGAACAATTGTTCTAATAATCTCTCTCTCTACTAAGCTATTTCTCAGCACCATTATCTTATAATTATATCAGTTGAGCTTTGCCCCAGAATACTTATTATACTATTTTACAATCTCTCTCAGTACTCCAATATTAGCAATAGAGTTAAGATCAATCACCATATCATTAGTAAAGACTCCAATCTTCCAAACTATCTCATAAATTGAGAGTCTAGCTATCTTGTAGTAAATCCTATCTATTAATAGTTCTAATAATAGAGCATATAAAATTGGAGACAATAGATCCCTCTGAGGAATTCTTCTCTCTAATAGAAATGTAATACTATAGTAACTATTACATATAAGTACTATCCTACTATCCTCTAGCAGACTAATAATCAATATTCATAATTGCTGAGGAATATCAATCTTGTCTAATATCTTCTCTAGCCAAACTCTCCTCACATGATCATAGTGGTCCAGAAAGACCAACTTCTCATCCAACTCACTAGTTTTTACTTCTTCAATAATACTATATACTCATATTATCTCATCTTATATAAGATAGCCTTCAACAAAGCCCCATTACTTCTTACTCAGTATCTATTAGATCACTTTCTACAGTTATACAATAATCACTTTTATGACCATCTTTCTATCTATATCTATAATAGAACAAGTGAACAAATAAACAGATGAGATATAATATATAATAAGCAATCATGTGACCCAGTGATAATGTCACTATTGATGATATATAATATATAATAAATATAATGAACAATGTGAATAATATAAATAACAATATCTAGCTTATCTCCAGCAACTGACACTTTAGCAAAAGTACTGTAACAACTAATTATTGCCTAATAATAGAGGTCCTGATTACAAAGTGTTCCTGATTACAAACTATCTAATAAAGGTTATGATCACAAATCTTATCTATAGTTATCAGTCAGAAATTATGAACCAACTTGTATAAATATCCCCCAGTTTTCATTCAAAATAAAGATAGTTTTAGTTTAGTTCTTAATATAAGAATTAAGTTCTCTCTCTATATATATATTCCTCTGAGTCTTAGTAATAATACCTAAGTGACTCTAGTGTTTCTGACTAAACTCCAGAAGCCTAGCTAACTTCTACCAGAACTGAGATCAGTATATAAATTACAAAGACTTAAGTAAACCTCTTATTGAACCTGAATTCTAAGGTAAATTTAGTCTGTATACAGCAAAGAACAAGTCTCTTATAATTATAGTTAATAAGAAGGACACTACCATTATAACTACTTTTAAGTAAGCACTTTCTCACACTGAAGACTTCTTGGTATACTTGTGTACCAAGTCCCTAAGTAATATCTTATTTCTCTAATTATCCAAAAAATAAGAGAGGGGTAGAAATAAGAGTTATTACTACTTGGTAGCAGTGGAATTACCAAGCTAAGAAGGCATCAAGAATATACTTCTGAGAAGTTAGAATAAGACCAATCTTAGACAAAAGTAACCCCCAGAACTAACTGTAGATTTTCTAAGAATAAACCCCCAAACTAGAGCCAGACAAGCTATTGCTATTAGAACTAGGTAATTCTAGAATACTACTAATCTAGGAACCCACTAGCTTGTAATTGACCAAGTATATAGAAATCTATATGAAACCTTTAAAAACTTCCACCTAGGTTTTAGGAATATAATCAGCTACTGTAGGTTCTACATACTTCTTTATAACTATCTTAGAATCACTAGGACCTAAGAATCTACTATTGCAGTCACTTAGAAATTTTTAGACTATATCTCACCCCCTGCAGTAAGAGAAGTAGCTACTAAGTAAATTGTATCTGACAGATACCATTATACTTCTACCAGGACCTCCCTCTACTACAGACTAGTTGTTTATTATACCTCTGCTATATCAATATATGAGACTGAATAAGTAGGCCACCCACCTCCTACTGCTGATTAAGAAGCAGACCCATCTACTTAACCAGAAGCTGATATCCTCTTTAAAGGATCTAGTCAATACAAGGATGTACTATCTTATCAGAAAAGAGAGTTAGATGAAGACTCTGCAGGTTACCAGTCTGATAATAGTTAACAAGGAACAGCAGACCTAGGAATTTACCAAAGACCTACAGGTCAAGAAGACCAGATCTTAGAACCAATCCAGCCACCTATATAGAGATTTGATTTACCCACTCTTATAGGACTTTTTGATCTAATCTTTGAGAATCAAGTAACTCCAAGTCATACAGTACTATAACCTCATTAGACAGGATAGTCTTCAGAAGAATCTACTCCAATAGGCCCACTACCAATAGTCAATACAATAGTAGATATCAATATTACAGCTCTGACTACTTAGCTAACTATACTAGCAGAGATAGTAAGACAAATTGCCAAACAGAACAAACTAATCAAGATCTTGAGAATTCCCACTTTCAGTAAAAGAAATAGTGATATTAAAATCTTCATCAATATAGTTAATATAGGATACTGAGTAAATTAATAAAATAATAACTGAATACCTATAGAGATTCTCACCAACAACTGAGATAATATCCTTCAATAGTTGTTTACCACATCAGCAGTACAAGTGGAAACAGTAGCCATATTTTTCACTAGAATAATAGCTGAGTTTTAGTGTACTCTAGAAGAATACTTAGTAATCTGAGAAGACTACTCTCAAGTCAATAGATAGGTAGCTGTCCATAACAGACCAGGTTGGAATAACTATATAGCAGGCCCAGGACTCAAGACCCTACTACTGATCAAATTCTGAAATACAGTATATATATAAGAAACTTGAAACAAACTAGTCTAGATGAAGTTTTATAAAAATAGTAAGGAGGACCTAGAAATCTTTATCACTAGGATGGATACCTATCTCAAGATCATAGAACTTACTTATCTGGAAAACAATTTGGCCATCAATGATACCTAAGTTAATTATCTCTTCACAGTTCTATCAGACTAGCTCACTCAGAATTAAGGAACAAGGTCTTCCCTAAGAATATCTCCACTACTTACAGTACTTTGCTCAGATATAAAAAAGAGTCTGTGAAATCCTTACTGTACAGATCCTATAAAATTCAGAACACAAGAAGGATAACCAAGATAGGAGAAATCTCATCAGAAGAAATGATTAAAAAAATGATCAAAAAAATGACCAAAGGAATAAGTGAAACCCCAGAGGACCCAGACCCCCCAACTAAGGACAAAAAGAAATAACTTCATGAAAAAGGATTGTGCTTTATTTGTAAGAAGACAAGATATATCTCCTTCAAATATCCTGAGAAGAGAAACAGATCAGGTGAACTCAATAACTAGAATATCACTATTATTGAAGAAGGTCCAGAAAAGAAGAATCCTAAGAATATTATCAAAGTATAGAAGATATAGTATAAGGCTATTATCTCTACTAAGACCTATCCCACAGATGCTGGATATAATCTCTATAGTAGCCAAGACCTCACCATCTCACCAAGTATCAATACTATGTATAGTATATACTGAAATTGTAATACAAGCTCTCAAAGGAATATACATTTATCTTACTAAGCAAAGTAGTCTGGTCAAAGAATTCAATATTAGGCTAGGAAGAGGAGTAGTTGATTAAGGATTTATTAGTGAAATCTGTATCTTGTGAAATTTTGGAGATATCTTATTTGAAGTCAAAGTAGGCCAAAGAATTGCCCAGACAATCATTGAAGAAATCCATTAAGATCTTACTATTGAAGAAGTTTCTGAGCTCTCTCAGACAGACTGAGATAAGAAAGAGTTTAGATCAACCAACAAACTCCTCAGTCAAAAGGTTACCATTATGAAGGAAGATGATAAAAACTGGTATAAGAGAATTGCAGATAGTTATACACTATATAGACAATATCTTCATTCTATTTAAATATACTGTATGGAATATATTGGTAAATACTATGTATGCTTCTCCAAAGTTTTCAAAATCCAATCTAAGAAACACTAAGTCCAACAAACTGAGAAACCCAAACAAGACCACTCTCTTTGTAAAGGATAGAGAGAGACTAACTTTGAGGAGACTGATAGTAATTGGAATAATGAGGATGAAGAACTCAACACTATTAAGAAGGAGGATAGTTATATCAAGTTTATAGGTTAAGTTTACAGACAAAATGTTAATGTCTTACTAGATAGTGGTACTACTGAAAACTATATCAGTATTAAGACTGCCAAGAGAATTAGAGCTCAAAGCAGACCAGCTACTGAGAAAAGGAGTGTTATCTTTAGTAATAGTAAGACTGCACCTTTGACTAAGATCTGTGAGGACCTATTACTTAGAATTGGAAAATATCAAGAGAAGTTAGACTTTAGCATTATAGATTTTCTAGGACAAGATATTATCCTAAGAAAAGTCTAGTTGATCCAGCATAACCCAGATATCAACTAGAGGACCAATGAGATTAACTTAACTTATAAAGAGAAAAAGATCACTCTAATATCTCAAGAAGGTACCAACTATCAAGAAATTGAAATCATCTCTGCTATTCAAATAAAGAGACTCTCTTGTAAGAAAGGAAATATATACTTTATCTGTACTATGCAAGAAGTCACTGAAGCTTTAAGTAGCCCAATCTCACCAGAAGCTTAAGAACTATTTGAGGAATTCTAAGATATATTCCAAAAACCCAAAGAACTTCTATCTAAATGCCAAATCCAATATGAAATTAACCTTATTCTAGAATCTGAATCTCTATATAAGAGTATCTATCAGCTGGCCTAACCTAAACTCAAGATCCTCAAGGATAAGTTGACCAAACTACTGGTTCAAGAATATATTGAACCCAGCCATTCTCCATTTAGAGCCCCCATTCTGTTTGTTAAGAAGAAGGATAGCTCTCTATAAATATATATTGACTATAGAGCCCTCAACAAGATCACTATTAAGAACTAGTATGTCTTGCCTAGGATTGATGAGTTATTGTACCAGATCTTTAAGGCCAAGACCTTTTCTCTACTGAACTTATAAAATGGTTATTACCAGATTCTCATTGATGAGAAGGACATTGAGAAGACAGCTTTCTGACTGCAGTTTAGACACTATCAGCTCTAAGTTATGCCTTTTGATTTGACCAATATACTAGCAATATTCTAGTATCTAATTAATGATATCTTTGAACTACTGCTCAACATTTGTATCTTTGTATATATTGATGATATACTAATCTATAGTAAAACAGTAGAGCTATACTATACTTATCTCAGGCAGATACTGATCCTTCTGCAAGAACACCAGCTCTATATTAAGATGAGTAAGTATAAGTTCTATCAAGACCAGATTGAGTACCTAGGACATATCATCTCTACTGAAAGCATCAATGTGGATCTCCAAAAGGTATTAGCTCTCAAGAATATTCCTATCTCCACTACTCTCAAGCTACTCCAGCACTTCCTAGATATTGCAGATTACTACTGAAGGTTTATCTAAGGATACTCTGCTATTATAGCCCTACTGACTAGTCTGGCCTACAAAGGAGTGAAAATCAAGACCAAATAGACTCTCAAGTATACCCAGGCTATAGACCACCTCAAGAGACTCCTTACTGAGGCCTCAGTACTAATTGCACCTAACCCTACTAGGTCATTTACTCTGACTACAAATGCCTTTGATATTGCTATTGGAGTAGTACTTAGTCAAGAAGATTGCCCAGTGGTCTACCTCTTCCAAAAGCTCAAGCTAGCTAAGATCCAGTATATTATCCATGAGAAGGAACTTCTGGCCATTATTACTGTACTTTAGGAATAATGCTATTTCCTTCTAGAATAACTATTTGTGGTCTATACTGATCACTATACTCTGCAGTATATTCATACATAGCCTATACTAACTTACAGATAAGCCTATTAAATGAAAATCATTGCTAACTTTGATATGAAAATTAAGTATATTCTAGGTAAGACCAACTATATAGCTGATGGTTTCTTTAGATATATAGAAGATAAACTTATCTTTATGGTTAAGATAATTAGAGACCTTATTCAGATAATCAAGAATAACTACTAACAGAATAGCTCTCTGGTGAAATTTCTTTAATTCTGTTAAGATTCAAAGACCAAGATTCCAGAACCCATGAGGCAAATGACCAAAAGATTCACTTACCATGATAGACTTATCTATAGAGACTATAACAGAGTGGTTGTACTCAATAATGATGCTCTGTAGCTCAATATCATATAGGAATTCCATAACACTTCTACAGTAAGATACTTTATTTCAAGAAGACTTATAATCTCCTCTCAAGAGAGTTTTATTTTATTTTTTTTTTAGTTTTATAGTTATATAGACTTCTATTTTATTACTAAACTGTCTATAATGTACTACTAATACAAATGAGCTCCTTACTCAATCCCACTTAGAAACTCCCTCTCTCTCTTACCATTTCTCTGAAACACTACCAACCCCCCTGCTATTCTAATCCTCTCTCCACTCTTCTTACAGATAGTTTCTACTAATTATCTCTGATACCCCTCCACCAGTACCCCCACCCCTCCACTACCTCAAGAGAGTTCTAATGACCAAAGATGACTAAGGATATCAAAGATTTCATGACCTCATATAAGATGTACTAAAGATTCAAAAGTAGTAATAAGCTATCAGCAGGACTTCTACAACCCCTGCCCATCTCTAGCTATAACTGGGATCAGATTGCAATGAACTTCATTGTCCAGCTCTCCAAGACCAAGTGTTATTGTAGTATTTATGGACTACTTGAGTAAATAAGCCCACTTTGTACCCATCAAGACCACTGCCACAGCACCAGAGATTGTTGAAATCTTTCTCAACTAAGTATTCAGACTATATGATATATCTAGTACTATTATATCTGACTGAGATGCAAAGTTCACCAGTAACTTCTGAAAGATATTTTTCTCTCTCTATGGAATTAAGCTGAAGTACTCTACTGCCTACTACACTTAGACTAATGATCAGACTGAGTGAATTAATAGGACTCTTAAGTAAATGTTCAGCATCTTCTACTATTACAAGCAAAATGATTAGGATAAATATCTAGCTCATGCTGAGTTTGCCTACAATAATAGCCAGCAAACCTCCATAAAGAAAACTCCATTCTTTCTAAACTATGGTCAATATTCAAAAACTCTGAACACTACTACAAAATTAGCCTAAGATCTGACTGAGACCATTTCTGATCTTATGTGAATAATAAGAGATACTCTCATAGAAGTACAGAACTATCAGACTAAGTATGCCAACTTGAAGCAAAGAAAAGTCTTCTATAATATTAGTAACATGGTTATACTTAGAACAGATCATCTCTATCTAGATACTCTGATATAATAACTAGTTAAAAAACTCTGTATAAGGAGAATTAGACTATATAAGATTATAGAAAAAGTCAGTAAAGTCAACTATAAGTTATAACTCTCCTATAATATTCAAGTATACTCAGTATTCTATATCAGTTAACTGGTGGACTATTATGTGAATCTATTTTCTGAGTGTACAGTTCTAATGCTACCCCCAATTAGGATTAATAATTATAAGGAATTTGAAATTGAGGAAGTACTTGACCACAAGGTCTACAAATATACCAAAATAGTCAAGTAGTTCTTTCTCATTAAGTGGAAGGGTTACTCCATCTATGATACTACTTGAGAAAAAGAAGAAGTATTGAAGAATATATGTGAAACCCTTCAGAACTATATAGAAATACTCTCCCTATAGCAAAAGAAGAAACTGCAGCCCTAAACTTAGAGTATATAGCAAATAAAGAAGATAACATATATTTATCTAGATATATAATACTGAATATTATAAAAAAAGAAATACTACATTTTACCAATAAGAAGATATTCAGAAAAAGAACTCCTCTAAACTAATCCAGTAAGGTTTAGTAAAATATATTTGAACAACTCTATTCATACCATCTATATCATCTCTATTAATGATAGATATTTTATATAGAATCCAAGAAAGTCAATAATATCAACCCTAATATCAAGCCCATCTATATGACAGATATTGTTACTAGAAATTGCCTTAGATTATAAGAAATACTATTTCTAAGAGATTTGAACTCTCAGCTATGATACATAATGAGAGCTCTCACTCTAGACAAGAATGGCCAGTCCTTGCAAATATACCAATAAGTTAAAAAAAAAGAAAACCAAGATCTATTAATTCTATATAACTATAACTATAATGTGATGATATCTTTGAAATCAGTATTCTCTCATATGACCAGCACATGCCCTACTTATAGTAACAGATCACACATTTCTCTAGGAATGTAATTAAAATGAAGTTACTAGATAGATGAATAAGTATAAATACCTAGGGCAGAAATATACCACAACCCCTATCCCCCTCTCTTCTCCTCAAAGAAAAGACAAAATAAGTATATTTACTACTTGCTACTAAATAGTCTACTATAGCTAGCCTCTCCCAAGTCAGATTAACTACCTCTTTGAATATATTCAGATCACTATTTAAGAAAGAAACTGCTGCTCTGAGACTCTTAATCTTACTAGCCAGGACCTAGGACATTATATTCTCAACTATCATAAAGTCATCAAAAGGGTCTATCTTGCTACTAGCTATTTAGAAATCTGGTATAAATATGAAATTGGTCATCAACTTCTTTAACATACAAAAGGCCTATCTATTGATCTGATCTCAGACTAGACCAATCTGGACAGATATGAGCAAAGACTAGCCAAGAAGGTCTATCAAATCATGTGCCATACACCTTTTGCAACCTCCAACCTCAACTATATATAACTGAAAGATATCCAGAATCTCTTCTTTTTCAAGATTGATGAACTGGAGATCAAGATTGCTCAAGAAGCCAACTTCTGGATTACTCTCAAGTCTACTAACTGTGAACTCTACTAGAGCTCCATTCTGAATGACAATCTAGACCAATGGCTCCAAGGCCTCTCTGATCTCTTTGAAGAACTATCTATCTAAATAGATATCCTCAGGTATGAGAAATAAGAACTCTACTTAGATGGCTCTAACTATATTAGATAGAGAACTCCTACCTCACTACTTATATCAGTTTAAGAACTATTTTCAAATCTTATTAACTTTTTTATTCTTAATATCAAGCCATTAGCAACCTTTGGTGGAAATGGTAATAATACTGAGTTAGATAAGAAGGAGGATTCCTCACTCTTCTCTTCCCTAGTTCTTAATTTTGAATCAATGAAGATATTGACTTTTAAGAGAAGAAAGATATAATAGAATGAGTGAATGAACAAATAGATAAGATATGACATACAATGAGTGATCATGTGACCTAGTAATGATGTTACCATTGATAATATATGATATATAAAATAATACAAACAATATAAACAATAATATCTAGCTTATCTCTAGCAATCAGTACTACAGCAAAAGTGCTACAGTAACTGGTTATTGCCTAACAATAGAGGTCCTGATTATAAAGTGTTTTTGATCACAAACTATCTGACAAAGGTCATAATCACAAATCTCATCCATAGTTATCAAATTAGTCACTTATATTTAGTCATAAATATCCCCCAGTTTCTATCTGAAATAAAGACAGTTTTAGTTCAGTCCTTGATATAAGAATTAAGTTCCTCCTCTATATACATATTCTCCTGAGTCTTAGTAATGATACCTAAGTAACTTTAGTATTTCTGACTAAACTCCAGAAGTCTAACTAACTTCTACCAGAACTGAGACTAGTATATAAATCATAAAAACATAAGTAAACTCCTTATTGAATCTGAATTCTAAGACAAATTCAGTCTGTGTATAGCAAAGAACAAGTCCCTTATAACTATAATTAATAAGAAGAGCACTACTGCTATAACTACTTTTAAGTGAGTACTTCCTCACACTGAAGGCTTCTTGGTATACTTATGTACTAAGTTTCTAAGTAATATCTTATTTTCCTAATTATCTAAAGAATAAGAGAGGGGTAGTATAATAGAATGAGTGAATGGGTAAGATGTAATATATAATAATGAGAGATCACATAACTCAACAATAATGTGAGTACAATATATGATATATAATATATAAATGGTAAATATAATGAATGATATAAACAATGCAAAAAAATAATATCTAGCTTATTTCTAGCAATCAGTACTACAGCAACTAGTACTACAGTAATACTGATTATTGCCTAACAATTGAGATCTTGATCATAAAGTATTTTTGATCACAAACTATCTGATAAAGATCATGATCACAAATCTCACTATAGTTACCAAATTAGTTACTTATACTTAGTCAGAAATTATAGACCAACTTGTATAAATACTCCCCAGTTTTCATCTGAAATAAAGTAGTTTTAGTTTAGTCCTTGATATAAGAATCAAGTCTCTCTCTATATATACATATTCCCCTGAGTCTTAGTAATGATACCTAAGTAACTCTAGTATTTCTAACTAAACTCCAGAAGCCTAGCTAACTTCTGCCAGAACTGAGACTAGTATATAAATCACAAAGACTTAAGTAAACCTATTGAATCTGAATTTCAAGGTAAATTCAGTCTGTGTACAGCAAAGAACAAGTTTCTTATAACTATAGTTAATAAGAAGGATACTACTACTATAACTACTTTTAAGTAAGCACTTTCTCAAACTGAAGGCTTCTTGGTACATATTGTCTACTAAGTTTTTAAGTAATATCTTATTTCCCTGATTATCTAAAGGATAAGAGAGGGGTAGAAATAAGAGTTATTACAACTTAGTAGCAGTAGATTACCAAGTCAAGAAGGCATTAAGAACACACTTCTGAGAAGTTGGAATAAGACCAACCTTGAACAGGAGTAATCCCCAGAACCAACTGTAGATTCTCTAGGAACAAACCCCCAAACCAGAACTAGATAAGCCCTTGTCATTAAGATCAGATAGTATCAGGAAACCACAAATACAGAGACCCACTAGCTTGTAATTGACTAAGTAACAAAGATGTATACCAGGTCTTTAGAACTTTTCACCTAGGTCTTAGGAATATAGTCAGCTATCATAGATTCTATAAGCTTCTCCACAACTACTTTGAACCCACTAGGACTCAAGAATCTACTACTGTAGCTATCTAGAAATTTCTAGATTATATCTCACCCCCTGCTGCAAGAGAAGTAGCTGCTAAGTAGATTACATCTGATAGATACCATCATACTTCTATCAGGACCTCACTCTACTATAGGCTAGTTATATACTATACCTCTGTTATAACTAGATATGAGAATAAGCAAGCAGGCCACCCATCTCCTACTGCTGATTAAGAAGCAGACCCATCTATAATGGTTCTAGTTTCTTTAAGAGGAAGTGGCTAAATCTAGAAGTTCTGGTTGGCCTAAAGTAGCTCAAAGAGATACTTAAAGGTTCAAGTGTTCTCAAAGGATTTCTGGGAGAAAATATTCTAAGCTTTATTCAGGTAGAGAACAAGAATATTTATATATGATCTGAAAGAAAGATCTGGAAGAATCTTGGAAAGAAAGAGAAATACCAGAAATAGGTTCTTAGTAAAGCTGACTAATACTATTCTACAATGTTCTGAAAGGTTTCATGACTAGCTGAGATAAGATACTTGGTACTAAGGAAAGACAAGAATGTTCTAGTAGTGTCTGAGTACTGAGAGAAGGTTTCTAAGTAAGTAGAAGGTGCTGGAACATAGTAAAATATCCAAGAAATGACAAGAAAAGACTGACTAAAAGATACAAAAAATATACTAAGACTAAATATGACTGTGAAATTGTTACATCCCTCTTACCTTAAGAACCAACATCCTCATTGAGTTCTTAGATAATACAAGGCTAGATATACTTAACCAAAATTTCTCAAACTTGAATTGGTGCATTGGTAGAGATTGGCCATCCTTGTATAGGGCAGAGGACCTATTACCAGACTAACCAACTGGGAGAGATTTGAACCCAGCTAGTAGTTTCATTTCAGTAGACTTCTTGTTTATTAAATGTTCTGCTAGTTCTGGGGTCCCAAAGTAAACTTCTGATATATAAGGCACTGGTCATTGCCATAGGTCATCAACAATTCAAGAAAGTCACTATAGGGATTGAGCAATGTGTTTTATCTCAAAGTCTTGAACTAGGTCTTGAGAGTTCTTGAGATTGACCAGTGGTTCCCAGGTAGTATCATATTCAAGATAACCTATCTATTTGACTAGGTATTCAGGGCAGTGGTAGCAGATTCATTTGTCAAGAATTTTCTCAGCTTTATACTCAATATGGTCTTCAATAATCACAGGGGTGGAAGGCTTAGGAATTTGACCAGAGTAGAGTAGTAACTGGTTCCAGGTCTTGAGATGTGACACATGAAAGACTGGGTATACTCTCATAGTTTCAGATAGCTTGAGATGGTAGGAGGATGCAGAGACTTATTCAGTGATCTCAAAAGGTCCAATATACTTGGGTTGGAACTTATTCAAAGGGTGGTTGACTTGAGATTATATCTTGAGGTTCTTAGTAGACAGTAGGACTTGATCTCCAACAATATAAGTGACATCATGGCATTTCTTATCAGCATACTTGGCTTGATGCTGTTGAGCCTTCTGAAGGTTTATGATAGCAATCTTGAGTAGTTCATCCATTTTGTCTATAAGGTTCTTGGTAGTTGGGACTTGTATTTGACTGGTTTTTTTGACTTGCAGGGGTCTTGGGATCTTGACTGTAGAGTAACTGGAAAGGGGAAAGACCAGTAGATGATTGGATGGTATTATTGTATGTAAACTCTACATAAGTCAAGTAGATGTCTCAATCATCTTGCTCATAAGAAATATAATTTCTAAGTATTTATTCTAGAGTTCTATTCATGCACTTAGTTTGTCCATCAGTTTGTGGGTGAAAGGCAGTAGACATAGCCAATTAGGTTCTCAGAGTCTTGAAGAGGATTTTCCAGAAGTGGCTAGTGAACTTGGAGTCACAATCGCTAATAATTACTCATAATAGACCATAGTGATAGAAGATGGACTTGAAGAAGATTCTTGTAATCTCAAGTATAATAGCATTGGTAGTAGTTGGTTCAGTAACCATAGTCTTGGTCAGGTGGTCAACAAATATGATAATAGCATCAGCATCAGATTGAGTTCATGGTAGTTGAGTTATAAAGTCCATAGTGACTTACTCAAACTTCTTAATAGGAATTGGTAGTAGTTTTAGCAAACTGGCAGGCACTTGGTTGGTAGACTTGTTGCACTAATATAAATCATAGCTGGCAACATAGTTCTTAATTTCCTTGACTATATTTGGCCAATAGTAGTGGTGTTGGATGTTCTTAACAGTCTTCTCAATTCCTAGGTGACTAGTAAGAGGGGAGTCATAGTGTTCTTGCAAAATCTTATACATAGATTTATATTTTCAGGTAGGTAGACTTGGTCTTAATGATAGATCAGATTATTCTCAACAGTATATATATCCTTGAGTTCATTCAAAAAAACTCTAGTGGTAACTGTATCTTCTTTGTAAGCTTGCCTGATTTGGTCTAGAAATTCTGATGCCAATGTGACTTGCATAATTGTAGTGAGGTCTAGACATCTTGATAAGGTATCTGGTACTATAAGTGTCTTGCTGGACTTGTAGATGATCATTGGATTGAAGGTTTGAAGCTTGAGGCTCTACTTGGCTTGTAGATGTGACAGAGTAGGTTGGGTGTTGATATATTTAAGAGATTGATGATCAGTAATGACATCAAACTCAACACCTTTTAGATAACATTACCAGTAGTCTAGTACATATATTATTGCTAGTAGTTCCTTCTTGTGAGTAGTTAGCTTTTGTTCAGCTGGGGCCAGCTTGTGGGATTTGAAAGTAATAGAGCAATGTTCTTTGCCATCATCTTGTGACAGGACTGCTTCAATGGCAAAATTTGACACATCAGTGGTAACTGTGAATTTTAGGCCTTAATCTGCATTATGCAGGACTGGGACATGGATCAGGCAGTTCTTGAGTTCTTGAAAGGCTTGTTGACAGAAGAGATCCCAGGTATAGGGTACATAGTGGTCTGAGTGTGGGGCCTTCCTCATAAGGTTAGTCAGTGGCTCAGCAATATCAGAGAAGTTTCTGACAAAGTAGCAGTAATAGCCAGCTAGACCAAGGAAGGATTGGAGTTCTGTGAGGTTTGACAGAATGGGCCATTCTTCAATTACTTCTATCTTATATAAGTCTACTTGAATTTCTTATGCAGAGACAATATGGTCAAGGTATTTGACTTGTTCTTTGAAGAATTCACACTTCTTGAGCTTAGCATAAAGCTTGTATTTTTGCAGGATCTCCAGGACTATTCAAATGTGTTTAAGGTGTTCTTCTTTAGTTATACTAAAGATCAGGATGTTGTCAAGATATACCAACAGGAAAATAAATAGTTGGTCCTTGAATATCTTATTCATCAGAGTCTGGAATATAGCAGGTATATTGGTGAGACCAAATGCTAAGACCAGAAATTCATAGAGTCCAAAGAGAGTTATGAATGCAGTCTTGGGAATGTCTTCTGGCTTGATTCGAATCTGGTGGTATCCTGACATGAGATCTAACTTGGTGAAGTACTTGGCATTCTTGAGAGCATTAAAGATTTGATCAATCAAGGGTAATAGATAGTAGTTCTTGACAGTGAGTTTATTGAGTGCATGATAGTCTATACACATTCATAGGGTACCATCCTTCTTCTTGACAAATAAGACTGGTGAGCCACAAGGAGATTTGCTTGGCTGGATGGCTCCTTGTGCAAGTAGTTCTTCTAGTTCCTTCTTGACTGCTTCAATTTTGAGTGGTGACATATATATATATATTTATTAGGTGGTATAGTTCCTGGGGTCAGTTCAATTTCATGATCAACTTCTCATATAGGTGGTAGGCCAGATAGCTTATCTGGAAAGACATTCTTGAATTCCTCTAGTAATAGCTTGATACTTTTATTGACTGATAGTCTCTTGTCTTATTTCTTGGGGTGGATTATTATAATAAAGGCATGTATTGCCTTCTTAAGTGCTTTCTTATACTGTATAGCTGGCAGTATTGCAATCTGGGTCTTGCTTGTAGTCTTGTCTGTCTTGATCATAATGTTGGCTCCATCTTGAAGTAAGATGACTTTATTTTTTCACCAATCGATGTCTGGATTGTGTTTTGTAAGCCAGGGTTTTCTTAAGATCAGGTTATATATGATCTCCTAGTAGTACAATCTCGAAGTCTACTTATTCCCAATATTTCTGGATCTTGATGGGCAGTTTGGTGGCAATTGACTCAATGGGGTGCAGAGTACCATCTGCAGTGACTATACTATTGTTCTTGGATATAGGCTTGGTGAGGATCTTGAGGTTTTCAATAAGATTCTAATTGATGAAGTTCCCTGTAGCTCCACTGTCTATGAGTATTTGGACTTCTTTTCCTTTAACTAGACCTTTAAAAATGAGCATAACTTGAGCTCAATTTTTACTAAGACTTGCTACTTGATCAGTACTACCAAAACTCTTTTGATCTCATTTGGTTTCAGGGAGTTCTTGGACTTCTGTAATCTTGAGTTAACTGGCTTTTTCCAGGATTATTTGTGTGACTCAGTCTCCTTCTTTAATTGTACAGTCTTGATCCTTCTGATTGATAAGCAAGACTTGAACTTGTCCTTGAAAGTCTGGATCAATAATACCAGTGCCTACATCTAAATGATGTTTGACACTGAGTCCTAATTGCAGTGCAATTCTGGCATAATGTCCTTCAGGACATTGGACTGCAATTCCAGTAGGTACTAGAGTGTGGCCCTTGGCTGGAATAGTGACTTGTTTGACTAAGTGTAGGTCAAGACCAATGGCTCCTTCTGTTTGATATTGAGGGACCTGGGCCTTTGGATAAAGCTTCTTGACCTTGAGCTCAAGTTAACTGGTAGTGGGATTGACAGGTGTGTCCTTGGACAATATGGTAACTAGTCTTGAGGGTTCACTAGTCTTCCTAGGATATTTGGTTGCAATGTGTCCTATTTGGCGACAGAAGAAATAAGCTCTGGATTTCTTCAGGCAGTCCTTCTCTTCAGGAGTGAGCTTGGTATTCTTTCTGTTCATGGTGTCTAAGTCCATTAGTGCTGGACCAATTGTCCTTGGTTGGTTTCTGTGGCAGTTCTTGAAGTGGTTCTTTTTGTAGCATTCTGGTTTGAAGTAGTTGCCAAAGGTGATAATATCAAATCTATTGGCAATTCTTATGACTTCATTAAGAGTTTTGGGCTCTTTCAGCTTGACCTTGACTCATGTGTTTCTCTTCAGGCCTTGGACATAGCAGTCTATCTTTTCATCCTCAGATACTGCTGATAGCTCAAGTAAGATTGACAAGAATTGTGTATAATAACTTTGTATAGACTTAAGTTACTTGATGTTTGCTAGCTTGTCTCTGGCTAGCTTGGTGACATTAGTAGGCTTGAACTGCTTGTAAAGAGCTCTCTTGAAAGCTTCCCAATCTCTGATTTATGCATATGAGTATATAGATGTAACTATGATATGATTGTGCCACCAGATAGCTATATTTCCTTGGAGAAGTGTGGCAGCAAATTGGACTTACATGTCATCTTCCATTCTTGTGAGCTCAAAGTATTGATCCAATTAGAAGGTCCATGTATCTATAGATAGTCCTCCTTGATGGCCATCAAAGGTATCTGACTTGAGTGGCTTGAAACTAACTAGTACTATGGCAGAATATAATGTATCTGTGGTTTGTGTTTTCTGCTGTTCTAGTTATGCTTAAAGTTCTTGAATTTGGTGGGCCATAGCATTGATCATATCTTCTATATTGAGCTGTGATCCTCTTGCTTCTTCTGTAGTAGAGGGGTCTGACTGATAGGCTGACTCTTCATAGCTCATTTTGAGTTCATGTGACTAGTTGTGACTGGTTTCTAAATTTGTATGAGGTTTCTTAATAAGGTAAGGTATAATGACACCACTGTTACCAAGTGTAATGGTTCTAGTTTCTTTAAGAGAAAGTGGCTAAATCTGGAAGTTCTGATTAGCCTAAAGTAGCTCAAAGAGATACTTAAAGATTTAAGTATTCTTGAAGAATTTCTGGGAGAAAATATTCTGAGCTTTATTCAGGCAGAGAATAAGGATATTTATACATGATCTGAAAGAAAGATCCAGAAGGATCTTGGAAAGAAAGAGAAATACCAAGAAATAGGTTCTTGGCAAAGCTAACTAATACTATTCTACAATGTTCCAAAAGGTTCCATGATTAGCTGAGACAAGATACTTGATGCCAAGGAAAGATAAGAATGTTCTAGTAGTGTCTGGGCACCGAGAGAAGGTTTCTAAGCAAGTAGAAGGTGCTGGAACATAGTAGAATGTCCAAAAAATAACAAGAAAAGGCTGACTAAAAGATGTGAAAATATACTAAGACTAAATATGACTGTGAAATTGTTATACTATCTATCTTACTAGAAGTAGATATCCTCTTTGAAGGACCTAGTCAGTACAAGAATATACTATCTCATCAGAGAAGAGAGTCAGATAAAGACTCTATAGGATATTAGTCTGATAATAGCTAATAAGGAATAGCAGGTCTAGGAATTTACCAAGGACCCACAGGTCAAGAAGATCAGACCCCAGAACCAGTCCAGCCATCTATATAGAGATTTGGTCTACTTACTCTTACAGGACTCTTTGATCTGATCTCTGGAAATCAAGTAACCCCAAGTTATACAGCACTATAATCTCATCAAACAGAACAATCTTCAGAAGAATCTACCTCTACAGGCCCACTACCAATAGTCAATATAATAGTAAATATCAATATTGTAGCTCTAATTACCCAGCTAGCCATACTAGCAGAGATAGTAGGATGAATTACTAAATAGAACAAACCAACCAAGACCTTGCAAATCCCTATATTCAGTGGAAAAAACAGTAACATTGAAACCTTCATCAATATAGTAGATATAGGATACTGAGTAAACTAATGAAATAATAACTAAGTACCTACAGGAATACTCACCAATAACCAAGACAATACCCTTCAACAGTTGTTTGTCACATCAGTAGTATAAGTGGAAACAGTAGCCATATTTTTTACTAAAATAACAGCCAAGTTCTGGCATACTCTAGAAGAACATCCAGTAACTTAGAAAGACTGCTCCTAAGTTACAGTCCAAGTACTTAGCAATATCAGACTAGGTTGGAACAACTATATAGTAGGCCCAGAACTCAAGGTCCTGCTACTGACCAAATTCTGAAATGCAGCCTACATACAAGAAACCTGGAATAAACTAGCTCAGATGAAGTTCTACAAGAATGGTAAAGAGGACCTAAAAATCTTTGTTACCAGAATAGATACCTACCTCAAAACTGTAAGACTTATCTATCAGGAAAACAATTTGGCCATCAATAGTACTAGAGCCAACTATCTCTTTGCAGCCCTACCAGACTGGCTCATCCAGAAGATTAAGGAATAAGGTCTCCCCCAAGGATATCTCCACTACTCATAGTACTTTGCCTAAGTATAAAGAAGAGCCCATGAAATCCTTACTATATAGACCCTATAAAATCCAAAATACAAGAAAGATAACTAAGATAGAAGAAATCTCACTAGAAGGAATGATCAAAGAAATAATCAAAAGAATGATCAAAAGAATGATCAAAGAAACCAGCAAAATTCCAGAGAACCAAGACCTCCCACTGAGAATAAAAAGAAGCAGCTTTATGAAAAAGGTTTATGCTTTATCTGCAGAAAGGTAGGATATATCTCAGTCAGATACTCTGAAAAAAGAAATAGATCAGATAAACTCAGTAACTAGAACATTACTGTTATTGGAGAAGGTCCAAAAAAGAAGAACTCTGAGAATATCATCAAAGTACAGAGGATATAGTATAAGGCTACTATCTTCACTAAGGCTCATCCTACCAATATAGAATATGACCTCTACAATAGCCAAAACCTCACCATTCTACCATATACTAATACTATAGTGTGAACAGAGATTACAATATAAGTCTCCAATATAACATATATTCATCTTACTAAGTAAAGCAGTCTAGCTAAAGAATTCAATATCAGGCTAGGAGGAGGAGTAGTTGACCAAGGATTTACTGGTGAAATCTGTGTTATCTTGTGAAATTTTGGTGATACCTCATTTGAAGTTAAAGTAGACCAAAGAATTGTCCAAGCAATTATCAAAGAAATCCATCAAAATCTCACCATTGAAGAAGTCCCTGAGCTCTCTCAGACAGACTATAGCAAGAAAGGGTTTGGATCAACCAATAAACCCCTTAGTTAAAAGATTACTACTATGAAGAAAGATGATGAAAACTAGTACAAGAGAATTACAGATAGTTATGTATTATGTAGATAATATCCTCATTCTATCTGAATATACTGCATGGAATATATTAGTGAATACTATGCATGTCTCTCCAAAGTTTTCAAAATCAATTCTGAATGATACCAAACTCAATAGACTGAGGAACCCAAACAAGACTACCCTCCTTATAAAGGATGAGAAGAAACTGACTTCAAGGAGACTGATAGCAACTGGAATAATAATGAGGATGAGGAGCTCAACACTATCAAGAAGGAGGACAGTTGCATCAAGTTCACAGACCAAGTTCACAAATAGAATATCAATGTCTTGCTAGACAGCAGTACTACTGAAAACTATATTAGTACCAAGACTACCAAGAAGATTGGGCCCAAAGTAGACCAGTTACTGAAAAAAGGAGTATTACCTTTGGTGATGGCAAGACTGTACCTTTGACCAAGATCTGTGAAGACCTATTGCTCAGAATTGGCAAATATCAAAAAAATTTAAATTTCAGTATTGTGGATCTCCCAGGATAAGATATTATCCTAAAAAAAGCTTGATTGACCCAGCATAACCCAGATATTAACTGGAGGACCAATGAGGTTAATCTGACTCATAAAGGCAGAAAGATCACTCTGATACCCTAGGAAGATACCAACTATCAAAGAATTGAAATCATCTCTACCATTTAAATGAAGAGACTCTTCTGTAAAAAAGGAAACAACTACTTTATCTGAACTATACAAAAAGTCACTAAAGCTCTGAGTAGTCCAATTCTATCAGAAGCTCAGAATTTTTTGAAAAATTCCAAGATATATTCCAGAAACCCAGAGAACTTCTACCTAAGTGCCAAATTCAATATAGAATTGATCTCATTTCAGGTTCTAAATCTTCATACAAAAGTATCTATCAACTGACCCAACCTGAACTCAAGATCCTCAAGAAGGAGTTGACCAAACTATTGGTCCAAGAATATATTGAACCTAGTCACTCTCTATTTGGAGTTCCTATTCTGTTTATCAAGAAAAAGAATGGCTCTCTGTAAATATACATTGACTACAGAGCTCTCAATAAGATCATCATCAAGAACCAGTATATCTTGCCTAGGATTGATAAGTTGTTATACCAAATCTTCAAGGCTAAGACCTTTTCCTTACTAGACTTACAAAATAGTTACCACCAGATTCTCATTGATGAGAAGGATATTGAGAAGATAGCTTTCTGAATATAGTTTGGATACTACCAGTTCTGAGTCATACTCTTTGATTTGACCAATACACCAGCAATATTCCAGTATCTGATAAATGATATCTTTGAACCACTGCTCAATATTTGCATCCTTGTATATATTGATGATATACTAATCTACAGTGAAACAGTAGAGCTATACTATATCCACCTCAGGCAGATACTGACCCTTTTTGTAAGAATACCAGCTCTATGTCAAGATGAGCAAATATAAGTTCTATTAAGATCAGATTGAGTATCTAGAATATATTATCTCTGCTGAAGATATCAATGTAGACCTCTGAAAAGTATCAGCTTTTAAGAATATTTTCATCCTTACTACCCTTGAGCTACTCCAGTACTTTCTGAGTATTACCAGTTACTACTGAAGATTCATCTAAGGATACTTTACTATTGCAGTCCCACCAACCAGCCTGACCTACAAAAGAGTGAACATCAAGACTAAATGGACCCCTGAGTACACTCAGACTATAGACCATCTCAAGAGACTCCTTACTGAGGCCCTAGTACTAATTGCACCTGACTCTATTAAGCTATTCACTCTGACTATAAATGCCTCTGATATTGCTATTGGAGTAGTGCTCAGCCAAGAAGATAATCCAGTAACCTATCTTTTCCAAAAGCTTAAGTCAGCTGAGATCCAGTATATTACTCATAAGAAGAAACTTCTGGCCATTGTCACTGCACTTCAGAAATGACATTATTTCCTCCTGAGACAACTATTTATAGCCTATACTGATCACTATACTCTATAGTATATTCACACACAGCCTATGCTGACCCACAGATAAGCCTACTAGATAGAAATTATTACCAACTTTGATATGGAAATCAAGTATATCCCAGACAAAACCAACTGTATAGCTGATAGTTTCTCCAGATATATAGAAGATAAACTTGTCTTTATAGTCAAGATAATTAAAGACCTTATCCAGATAATCAAAAATAGCTACCAACAGAATAGCCCTCTTATGAAATTCCTTCAATTCTACTAAGACCCAGAGGCCAAGGTCTCAGAATCTATGAGGTAAATGTCCAAAATATTCACTTACTGTAATAGACTTATCTATAGAGACTATGACAGAGTAGTTATACTCAATAATAATACTATGTAGCTCAAGATTATATAGGAACTCCATGACACTCCTACAGTATAACATTTTGATTTTGAGAAGATCTATAATCTCCTCTCAAGAGAGTTCTACTGACTAAAGATGACCAAGGATGTCAAAGTTTTTATAGCCTCATATGAGATATACCAAAAGTTCAAAAGTAGTAACAAGCTACCAGTAGGACTTCTATAACTCCTACTTATCCTAAGTCATAACTAAGATTAGATTGCAATGAACTTTCTCAACTAAGTATTTAGACTATATGATATACCTAGTATCATTGTATCTGACCAAGATGCTAAGTTTATAAGTAACTTCTGGAAGGCATTCTTCTTTCTCTATAGAATCAAACTGAAGTTCTCTACTATCTACTACTCTCAGACTAATGGTCAGACCAAGCAAACCAATGGAACTCTCAAGCAGATACTCAGCATCTTCTGTTGTTATAAGTAGAATAATTGAGACAAGTACTTAGTCCATACTACTGCTTAGTGGAGAAAATTTGTGGACAGAGTGGGGGGAGAGTGGGCATAATTGGTGAAAGGGTGATCTTTATCCATAAGGAGGTGGGGAGGAGCCCCCCTATAGGGATTGGGTAGTAAGTGGTGATGATGTATACTTATTCATAGACTGATAATAAAGGCAGAGTCTAAGTGACTATAAAAAAAAAAAAAAAAAAAAAAAAAAGTACTTAGCTCATACTGAGTTTACCTACAACAATAGCTAGTAAATCTCTATAAAGAAGATTCCATTCTTTTTAAACTATGGTAAACACCCAAGGATCCCAAGTATACTGCAAAATCAGCAGCTCCAATAGCTCAAGATTTGGCCAAAACCATTTCTGACCTTACTTAAATGATAAGAGATACTCTCATAGTATAGTATATAGAATGAGATGTAGACTAATATAAGTCCTATTGTGCTTAGTATGATTGAGCTACTGAATAATAACTAGTTTAGATTTAATGAGAATATAGTACTTAGAGGAGGGTAGGAGAGAGTTCTGGTCTATATAGTCTAGGTTCCCTTCTAATAAAAATCTGCAGGACTTTGAGTTTATTAAAAAAATAAAAAAAAAATAAAAGTCTCTCTTGAGATATATTATAAAATATCATAGCATAGAATGAGATTAAACTACTATCTGTATATTAAATTATAGCTAATGAGTAGTAAAGTATTAGAATGAATAGTGAGATCTTAAAATGAGTAGTAAAGTACTAGAATGAGTAAAATATATTAAAATGAGATCAGAAAAGAGAAAGCATAGTGAGACCTTAAAATGAAAGTATAGTGAGATCTTAAAATAAATAGTGAGATATTGAAATGAGTAAGATATATTAGAATAAGATCAGAAAAGAGCTCTAAAGTATACCTGGCTGAATTGCTGACTTTGAAAAGTGTAGCAAGACCTTGAAATAAATGGTAAGATACTAGAATGAGCAAGATATATATTAAAATAAGGCTAGAAAAGAGATCTAGTTGAATTGCTAGCTATAAAAAGTATGGTGAGGCCTTGAAATAAGTGACAAGGTACTAGAATGAGTGAGATATATTGGAATGAGGCCAGAAAAGAGAAAGTATAGTGAGGTCTTAAAATAAGCAGTAAGGTATATACTAAAATAAGAGAGATATGTTAGAATAAGATCAGAAAAGTATAGTGAGGTCTTAGAATGAGTGGCAAAGTGCTGGAATGAGTGAGGCACATTGGAATGAGATCAGAAAAGAGATCTAAAGTATACCTAACTGAATTGCTGGCTTCAAAAAATGTGGAATGTATTCCAAAAACACAAGATAGATATGATCTCACCAAATTCTAACTAATGGAGTTGACAGTGACTTGTAGTCTGTTTTTGTTGTGATTGCCAGATCAATTATTCATGTAGTGTAAATTGAGCTCTCAGTTACTTTATACATACTCTGTTCAGCTGAAAACCCCAATAATTAATTTCATTGGCCATTAATAGCCAATAATACTATTAGCCAACATTAGTCAAAAGACCTCTAACGGTTCCCAGGACTCGAGCTTCTGCGAACTTCTCAGCAAACTTCTCAGCGAATCGAATTAGAATTTGAACATTCATTGGATTCACATACTGTAAATCATTGCGCGATTATTGTCCAAGGGTGTCATCATCACAATAATGTGCGTTTTGGTTCCCGGTCTCGGCTTGTCCGAGCTTCCGGCGAATCGAATTTGGGATTTGAAGCTGCGCATGTCCTTCATTGGACTCCGTACTGTAAATCATTGTGCTTACTTACAAAGTATATAATTTATTCAATTCGTGAATATCTTGTTACAGAGTTAGCATCCCTCCCACCCCTACCGTTGTCGCATCCTTGTCCTCTACTAGGCGTCATCATCATCGTAATAATGCGCGGTTCGGTCCCAGGACTCGAGCTTCTGCGAACTTCTCAGCGAATCGAATTAGAATTTGAGCATTCATTGGATTCACATACTGTAAATCATTGCGCGATATTGTCCAAGGGTCAACTAAAGGCAATATTGTGCGTTTTGGTTCCCCGGGCTCGGCTTGTCCGAGCTTCCGACGAATCGAATTTGGGATTTATATCATTCATTGGTAAATCATTGCGCTTTATTCAATTCGTGAATATCTTGTTACAGAGTTAGAACCCCCTCCCACGCCTACTGTTGTCGCATCCTTGTCCTATACTAGGCGTCATCATCATCGTAATAATGCGCGGTTCGGTTCCCTGAGTTCGACTTTCCAAGCTTCTCAGCGAATCGAATCAGAATTTGAAGCTACGCATGTCGACGTTTTGGTATTTATTGCATTTCCATATTGTAAATGATTGATTCGTGAATATCCTGTTGCAAAGCTAGCACCTATTGTTATCGCATTCTTGTCCAAGGCACTACTAGGCGTCATCATCATCGCAATAATGCGGTTCGGTTCCCTGCGCCCGACTTGTCCAAGCTTAGAGAATCGAATTGGCTACTGCGTATATACTTACAACTATCTTGTTACAGAGCTAGCATGCCTACTGTCGTCGCATCCTTCCAAGGAAATGTGCATCGGTTCGCGGACTCGACTTGTCCAAGCTTAGCGTATCGAATAAGAATTTGAAGCTACGCATGTCGACGTTTGAGCATTCATTGGATTTCCATATTGTATATAATTAAATGATTGCGCGTCCATATAACGCATATTCAATTCATTCAATTTCTGGATATCCTGTTACAAAGTTAGCACCCCTCTCCCCCTCTACTGTTGTCGCATCCTTGTCCAAGGCACTGCTAGGCGTCATTATCATCGCAATAATGCGCGGTTCGGTTCCCCGGACTCGACTTTTCCAAGCTTTTCAGCGAATCGAATCGAAGCTACGCACATGATCCATTGGCAAATCATTGCGCGTATATATATACATACGAGGCATATTCAATTCGTTCCATCTTGTAACAGAGTTAGCACGCCTAGTCGTGTCGCATCCCTGTCCAAGACAACAACATGCGGTTCGGTTCCCAGACTCGACTCGTCCAAGCTTCTCAGCGAATCGAACTAGAATTCGAGGCTACGTTTGAGCATGCATACTGTGATTCATTGTGCGTCTTGTTCCAGAGCTAGCACCCCCTGTCCAGGGGCGTCGTGATCGGTTCCTGGGCAAAGCATCTCATCTCATCGAATTTGGAATTCGAAGCTGACAATATCATGCATACCATAAAGCTTTATACAAGACATTCAACTCGTGCCATCTTGTTTCATGGCTAACAAAACGGTCCATGCATGGCACGACTGCACTTTTTCCCGGCACTACCATACTAAATGGTTTATCTTTGCTTTCCAAGGCAACCTGCTCGATAACGCTGAGCGTCAGGAGCCAACCGGGACGAGCGTATATACGCATGCCTGCCTGCATTTGCGCGTTGCTCTTCCAACCTGTTTAGTGTGATCGGGGTCAAATATTGTGCTGCATCAGGGCTTGTGTGGTCTAACATAACGCATATTTAAAGATTCCAAGTGCTACCTGGCAGTAGGTTATAGTTCTAGCTTGTGCTTTTACTAAACATGTTATATACAATAAATTTTCCTCCGCGTCGTTGTCCCCTCTTCTTGCGCGATGCCGTGTTATTTACGAGCCCATTATTATAGAAACAATCGCAATATGTATTGATTGATGTGAACATTTGTATTAGGATAAAAATAATGGAATACGGAATGTACATATGATTTTGAATGATACATGTTAAATTCTATACTATATCATTTCGTACTTGGGCTACTTATTCACACTGAGGAAAAAAAATCACAGCATCTAATCATCCGATGTCACCAACATACTGCCCCTCTCATGTGCCCGAACCAACTCCTCCACGTTCATCCTCCCATTCGGATCCACCACCAGCAACCCCTTCAACAAACCTTCCATCCCCTTATTCCCGACCTCCTCAACGGGTGGGCTCCACTCAGCCTGTGTCTTTCGCCTGACCTCCTCCACTCCACCAGGGAACAGCTGCTTCCGCGTGCTCATCTCAAACAGCACGCACCCCAATGACCACATATCCATGCTCGTCGTGACCTCTAGGCCCCCCCCGGACGCCCTAACAAGCTCGGGGGCCGAGTACGCCGTGAGCGAGAGGCCCTTCCAATCAATCATATCCCCCACAGCGCCTGCGGCCTCAAAGTTGACAAGTCGCCACGACGTCACGTCGCCAAGCTCATGCACAAGGTTTCGCGGGGTCACCTCTAGATGCACGATGCGCTTGCCATGGATGAGCTTTAGGCAGTCCGCGAGGGACTTGATGGCGAGCTTGAGGAAGAAAGAGTCGTCGCGATCGATAGTGGGCAGGACGTTGTCGAGCGATGGCGAGTACTCCGAGACGGACATGTGTTGGTACATCGTTGCCGCACGCAACTCGAACATCGCCTGCGGCAAGACCACCTGCGGTGAAGCCAGGTAGCTCAGCACAGCGATGTCCTTAGTAAATGCTGCGGCATCCGCCGAGAACTTGATCATCACGTACTCGTCCGTCTGGATATCATTCGCGCGTCGCAGGAACGTCTTGTCGTTCACTTGCACCGCCGCCTCGGGGCTCAGGCTGTATTGGCCTAGTACCACCGTCCCCGGCGCAGAGCTCGGCTTCACCTCGGCCTCATTCCAATTGTCGTACATCGTGCTCGCCTGGCTGTGCTGGTCTAGGATCTCCGCCATGCTTAGGTGTGGCGTGCCGAACATGGAGTCCGCGTTCGAAGTCAACCGCTGGCGGACGAATGGTGGTGGTGACGCGGGATGTGTGAGTGCGGCAGCCTCGCGCGAGGCGGGCGCGACGGAGACCGAGTATAGGTGGTCTTTGGTGTCCTCGATGTGGTCCTTTAGTTCTTCTAGATCGTCGACGCCAGAGTACCCGCTTGATGTGTACCCGTTTGACGTCAGCACACCCTGTGCTTTCTTTGTCGTCTTACGGCGCTTGGCACACACGATGAAGAAAATTGCAGCCGCAATCACGATCACTCCACCAGCCACGCCGCCCGCGATCGCGGGGATGGGCACGCCGCTATGTTGGCCTTCTATGGAGGGTGATTGGGTTGTGCCCGCAGCGAAAGTGGCTTGCGGGCCGGAGTTTGAGGAGGAGGGAGTGAGCACGGTCCAACCGAGTTCAGGACTGGTGAATTTGAACCATTGGTTGATGGCTGCGTTGTAGAGATAGAGCGCGCTACCGGTGCTCGGCAGGAATGTCATTGGATGGGATGCGTTGAAGTCCGGAATGCTAGGGCCCGTGATGGGTTTCATAGTGACGATAGCCCTCACAGGATCGAAGATGTACAACGAACCGGTATCGTTAAAGGAGAAATAATTGATCATGTTCGTGGTGGGAACGTAGACAGCCAGGCCACCGCCCGGAGGCACGGAGGCGTTTTCAGACAAGTCTTTGAAATTGTCCGGGGTCTGCCAGGAGAAGACGCCGCCATAGTCGGCGCCACCGATTACGTACACGGTGCTGTTGACCGTCACGACGGCCGCCCTCCGCAGCCATGTCGTCATCACAGTGATGCTGGCGTTAAAGTTGACGTTAAGCAGTGTGGCCGTGATGCTCGTGACGGGGAAGCTGAGCGTGAACTCGTACTTGTAGAAGCCCTGGCTATTATTAGTGTCGATGACGAAGAGGCGTTGCAGCATGCTGTTTGAGTTGACGTTGACGTTGGCAACCAGATGGTCGGAAAGATTGGTGAAGGCAGGCGCGTTGCCGTTAAAGTTAGCAGTATACGAATTCCATTTGGATGTTGAAAATTCGTAGACATTCAAGAAATTGGGGGAAGATGTCGACAAGGAAGGCACCGAGGAATCGTCGGCCACCGCGTTCTGTAGCTTTTGAGCCATTGGTGTACAATCCTCTTGCATACAGCCCAATTCCGACCCAAAAGGTGTGAACGCAGGACCTGTCGAATGTTCGACATTAATAAACACATGCTGGTAACAAATGAATTGAGATTGAAAAGGCGCCATTTCAACATACCCATTACATTAACGTTTTGTGAGGTTGTGGCCAAGGGTGACGTTGTGGTATATGGTGTTTGAGAAGAGAGGCTGCCACCGATGACGAACAGGTCCAGGGTTTTCAGGCCACCGCGGCCCTGCACACATACGCCACTGTCGATGCCACTTGGCCTACTGGAGACCGTCATCGAAGTCGCCGTTATGGCGGTGCTGTTGTGGTCGAGGGCAGTCAAGTCCCAGCTCGAACTGGGGTTACCGAAAGCGTACACGGTGTTGTCGACAAGAGCAACGCATGCCCGGGGCGAAGCGCTGGTGCCAATGGCCAATGTTCCCAATCCAACGACGGTGGTCAGAAGGGTGACCTTTTTGAAGGAAGATCGTGACGAAGGGTTCGACCTTTGCTTCATGGCGTGATGTTGGGGTAGTGTTGACAACTTTTGGTGTTTAGGATAAAAAAAAAAAAAACAAAACTGCGGAGGCTGTGTCGTGTCTGGGAAGATGTTTGGGGGTGGGGGTG
>RBNI01000144.1:0-40272 GCA_003990745.1 Jimgerdemannia flammicorona | reverse complement strand
GCCCCCCATAGCTAGCAAACTTGTATAAATAACCCATATCCTTAGAGTGAATAAACCTCAGTCAATTGGTCTTTTATCTGAACGACGAAGAAGTCTAGTGTAAGATAATACCAACTTAAGTTTTTGAGAAACTTTGGGAAAAGACTCCAAGAGCCAAGGAAAACTCTTGTTCAAGAACCGCCGCTAAGGAAAGCTGCCAGGAAAACCGCCGCCAAGTTAAGGAAATCGACCGCTACGAATATTCAAGCTTCAAGACCACGGACTGCCCGCAGTCAGACAGTTTTACAGAGAAAACACACTGCCTCCAAGAGAACGGAATTCCGAGAACAAAATAACTAGAGCAACGGATCGCTCGAGGTTTGAGTTAAAGAATTTCTCTTGCCATGGAAAGAAAGAAAACGTTACCCAACCGCCGACCGCCGCCATTCGGACCACACATTCGACCACCATTCGAGATTCAAGACCCAGAAACCCAAGGAACCCAAGTTATCCAGCCAAAGGATACTAGACCGCCAAAGACTGACCCGCCAGCCATCGACGTCCTGAGCCAATGAACAATCGAAGTCCCGCTATTATCAATTACTGCACGAATCGAATGACCTGTCACGTGACCATCGACCTGCGAACATCACCAACGCCTTCAGTTATATATCGCGCGCTTCACCAAGTGGCACCTTGAGTCGTGCCAGAAGCAACACTAGAGATACAAATCGAATGTCACAATATATATATATAACTTATATCTCTAGACAACTTTTAAGATAGAATTAACAACTCTACTCTCTAAGTATAAGTAATATAAAGAATAACCTCTAGCATACTTCAACTCTGTAATATATAGCTATAATCTACTAAAAGTATACTAATAGCAAATCTGATAAAAGTGAAGATGAAGTACCTTTTCTCTAATCACTAATATTATATCTAGTATATGAGATAGATGATATTATTCTATAAAATAATTACTTTGTTCCAACATACTACTATATAAATAAATAGAGAAATATAATCCAAGAACTACTCTTTATAGATGACTACTTTATCAGAGATGATATTATTAATAGTAATTTTATCAATAAATACTCAGACAGTATATAAATCTATAAATAATTAGTAGTTATTAATATAGTTAATTTAGATAGTACTATGTAATATATTCTGACTCATCAGATACTAAAGTACCAAATCCATATTTAGTCTAGTCTAGATAGCTGCCTATTAGTATAAATATCCTCTCTTTCAGATCTCAGATAGATAAAAAACAGACAACTTGAGTATAAATAATTTCTTACACTAATATCTCTTCATACATTACTTCTAGTATTAGCCAATAGTAATATTATAAATAGTAAATAAATCTATTTAATAATCTATAAACTACTTTTAAGTAAATCTATATTAAATTAAATTTTACTTCTAACTAATCTCAGAAATTTCCTAATTAAATATTATCTATAGTGATTTATCAATTCAACTAAGCTGGTTTTAGTTTCTAAACTTTCTGAAATAATAAAAATCCTAAACATCTAAAACAAGTCTGAGTAAAGAACTTTTATTAAGACTTTTTTGAAAGATTAAATAGAGGATAGAGTTTTGTATATTATATTAGTATAGACTAGTTTGGTAATAAATACAGAAGTTTAAGTAATTATAACAAAAAAAAAAAAAAAAACTTTATTAAGACATCAACCCAATCTTGAAATCAATAAGTATAGAGAATATACTTTATAAAAAATTGATCTTAACATAAAGAAAATTATCTTCCAGAATATCTAGAACTTCCAAAAACTCTTCCATAACTATGTAATGATACTCTAATAAAGTGTTCTCTTATAAGAAGTCTTATAGAATACCTCATTACTTAAAGATATTTAAGAAGGAATATATTAAAAAACTCTTAGACAATAGAGTTATTCAACTCTCTACTAGCCACTAGGCCAGCTTTATACCTATTGTACTTAAGAAAAAAAGATAAAGACTAGTACTCAGAATGAATCAATTTGAATCAAATTTGCCTCCAATTTGATTCAATTTAATTTGAATTGAGACTCAATTTGATTTAAATTAAGGTTCAATTTAATTTAAAGTCCAATTTGAACACAATTTTTCAAAATTGAATAACTTGATCAAAATATATCTAAATTTAATAAATTTTAGCTTATCTAATATACTTTATAATGAAAAATCTAGTACAATAAAGAATATAAAATTTGGACATATTTTCATTAAGTTATTATATTATAAATTTGAGATAAATATTTTAAATTAAATCAGACCCCAATTTGATTTGATTAAATTGAATCAGGCCTCAATTTGATTTGAATTTAACTTAATTCAAATTTGATTCAAATTCAAAAATCCCAATTCAATTCAATTCAATTTGAATGACCCTCAATTCAATTTAATTCAAATTGATTCAATTTGTTTGAGAACACTAACAGAGACTCTGTATAGATTACAGAAAACTCAATTCAGTTATAGAAAAAGATATCTACTTATATTGAAATGATGACTTAAGGATAATCTGAGATAAACTATTTCTTATTAGAGACTGATGTGACAAACTATTAGAGAAATGTACTAAGTTACTATTTAAATTAGTTACTATAATTTAGCTATATATTATATCAGATATACTAGACAACTAGAACTACCCAACTATATATATCAACTTATATAAATAACTCAGATAGCTAAATAAGGAAAAAAGTATTCCTAGCTAATATACTATATCAGAATTTGAAATTAATATTTCTAGATAATATACTATACTAGAATTTAAAATTCATATTTTCAATAGAAATAATTAAATATTATTAGAAATAATAATCTATAGTTAGTTATATAGTAGCTAGATAGTAACCATAACTATATAAAATATATACTCCAGAGATTTGAGTAAATAAACCTCAGTCTAAAAAGTCAAAGAAAAGCAGAAATACTTCCTTTTTCTACTCTAGTCTACTTTTTGATAAAAAGTTTTATTTGTTATTAAGTTTGAGTAAAGACGTTTGCTATTATTTTTAAGAAGAAGCCTATTATTTAAAGCCAGTCTAGTATAAGATATGTCTTTGTAATCTCTTCCTCTTGCAAGATATCAGGTGTGAGGATAATTTAGGTAGACTGGAATAGACAAAGGAATGAAGAGGGGAGGCAGTTTGGAAGGGCAAGGTGGGAATTCTGGTTTAGAAAGGCAGAGGGGAGATATGGGATATGAGGAGTTGGGGAGATAGACTAGTCTGAGGAGAGTAGATATATACAGATTGGGAGCTGGTTATGGTGAGCTCCTGTTACTGCCCTGCTATATGGGATAAGCATGTGGATTGAGTGTAGGGTCTCCAGGAGAGTGGGGTCCTTGCAGAGGCTAGAGTAGATATGCTTGGAAGAGACTTCAATATGGTCTGGGATATACAGATGGATAGAATAGATGGTAGATGGAGAGCTGAGAATAGGAGTGGAGGGCTGATGGCATAGGAGGAAGTGGAAAGGCTAAGTGCTCTAGTGGATGTAGGTAGGGAGTGTTGGGGGAATAGGAGGGTATATACACATTAGGCAGAGGGCCTGGGGATGAGAATTGACTGGATTTTGACAGCTAGCTGCTGGGGCTTAGATGTTTGGAAGTCACTGAAGGTGGAATAGTGTCTGTGGTCAGATCATTGAGGGCTGTTAGGACAGGAGCACTTCAGAGGGAGTGGGGATGGGTCTGGACATTGTTACCTCAATTCATCTTTATTAGATAATGGGATCCAGTGAGATGAGTGGGCTGAAGACATTTAACTGAGAGTGGTGAGCTGGAGACAGAAAGGAGCCCCAGTTGGTATTCAGTGGATGAGGATGAAAGAGGTGACAAGGGCCTACTGGAGTGAGACTGACAAGAAGATGGGAAAGCAGCAGAGGTGACAGATGAGATAGACTACTGGTAGACTGTCTAGACTCTTAGAGAATTGGGCAGAACTAACAATATTGGTAGGAGGTGAGGATTGGAAATTATTGAGGGCCAAAATGGAGGTTAGAGAATTGCAACAGATATTGCAGAAAGAGGAAGAGATAAGGGTGCAGAGCTTGGCAGTGCAGCTTCATTGGCAGGGTTTGGAGGAAGAGAAGAGGCCCTCAAAGTATCTCATGAGGGCCCTTCAGATAAGAAGAGTACAGCAAAGGTGGGAGGGGGTGATTGACTCAGATGGATACTGGTGTATAATATATAAGACATTCTTGTATTGCTAAAGAAGCAGTGAAGTGGATTATGGAGTGAGGAGGAGGGTAGAGCTGACACAGATGCTATTGACTGAGCCTTGGAGGATTGGTACCCTCTATAGGTAGATGGGCTGGGGGACTTAGTGTTGCCAGTACAAGAGAAAGAGATCTGCCAGGTTCTTGCCACAACAATACTGGGTATGGTATCTGGGGAGTATGGTCTGCCCTGGGACTTCTGGAAGAAAATGGTAGGAGTTCCAGGAATACTGGGTGAGATGACAGCATTGTGTGATTTTATACTGTAGACAGGAAGATGGGTGAGGGAGCAGGATCTGGAGCTGGTTTATAAGAGCAAAGGAAGGTGAGAGGATTGGAAGAACTAGCAGCCAATTATGCTATTGGACATGGACAGAAAATTGGTGACCAAGGTGGTGGTTGCAAGGCTACAGAAGGTGGCCCAGTAAGTCTTGGATACTGAGCAGAGGGGCTTTGTAGGTAGCTGACTCATTAGAGATAGCACAGCCTAGGTGCATGAAGTTATTGAAGGGGTGCAAGCTTGTGGACTGGATGGGAGACTGGTCTTCTTGGATCAGGAGAAGGCTTATGATCGGGTGCAGCAAGTCTGGCTGATAAAAGTATTGGACAGAACTGGGATACCAAACCAGTTTCAGTCAGCAATAATCAGCCTACTGAAAGGGAGTAGGGCTGTACTCATTTGTAATAGTCACAGAGGGGTATTGTTCCCCCTAGGTAGGGGTATTCCTCAGGGGGACCCACTGTCCCCCATTCTGTATACTCTTTCACTGGAACCCCTAATAGACAGAATTCAGAGGAGAATAGAGGGGCTCTCCATCTTTAGAATTGGGTGGAAAGTTGGGACTTTTGCAGATGACATGGTGGTCAGCCTAGAATCTATTGCTGATGTTGAGGAGCTCAAGGAGACAGTGGAGTGATATGAGAAGAACTCTGGAGCTAAACTCAATTGGTATAAGTGTGAAACAATAGAATTAGGCAATGACCTGGTGGGCAGAGATATTATTGGAACAATCATCCCTACTGGTGAGGTAGTGTGATACTTGGGTATTTATTTGTCAGTATATGGATCAGTACTACCCAGACTTTAGTGGGAGCAGAGGATTGGAATCTGGGGAGAGATCCTGTATAGTTGGAGAGGGTGCCACTTATCTCTAATAGGGCATGTCTCAATTTTGAATGTCTATTGGCTGCCAAAGCTGTGGTATCTGGCTTATTATCTGGACTTCCTGATCTGAGTAGTGAAGAGGCTATTGAAGCTGGCCAAGAGGTAGATCTGGGCTAAAAGAAGAAGTTAGATCAGTTGGGAGGTCTTATCCTTACTGATGGCAAGAGGAGGTCTTGGGCTGGTTGACTTCCCAAAGAAGCTATACTGCCTGAGAGTATAGTGAATGAAGAGAGTGGTAGAGTTGAGAGGGAGTAGTTGGGTTCTCCTCTTGTAGAAGGTCTGGGAGATGAGGTCTTTACCAAGAGGCTTGACAGGAGATCTCCTATCAATAGTTGGGCTTAGGAACATTGACCAATTGTAATATAAAGGATTCTGGTGAGGAGTAGTGGAGGGGGTATACCATATTGGAATTCGCTAGCAGAGAAATAAAGGAGAGGTGACTTGGGACCTAGTAATATAGAGATGAGACTGAGTATTGCTGAGAGGTATTCTCTTAACTGAGTTCAATATTAGTGATAGGATAGATTGCTAAAGAGGACCAGGCCAGGATCTGTGGTCTAGTGGATAGCAGAGAGTGGGCATTGGTGAAGAGTGGAACTAGCATGGTATTTGGGCCTAAAGTACTGAGGTGAGGAGGTGGATGCCACTGAAGTATTGGGTGATCTGATGGTACATACTGAGGAAGAATGTCATGCTCAACTTCCACTCAGGTCACCTTGTTGAGGGAGGTTGTTTCGACTATAAAGAGTGCCACAATATAGAGTAGATTAGGGGATATATATAGATATCTGAATATTGGCTAAGAGAGTGTGAGATGCTTGGTGATTTTTGGCAAGTTGTTGGGGATCATTTGGGGGTAGTATATAGGAGAGATGGCACATGGGACTGGTGGGAAGACCTGAGGGATAGACTGGTGGAGGGGGTGGAGAAGGAGTGGCTTACCTTAGGCTAGATCTTAGCGATTTAGAGCTAGTCACTAGTTATTTGTTTTTGAGAATAAGAGGCAAATGAGCCTGGAGAACAAGCTGCTATATTGGCATTAACTGATGCAAGACACCTTGACAGGCTGGTGGCTTGGTTGAGCTATGAGATGGGTGAAGGTATTGCTTGATAGAGAAAATTTGTGAGTAGAGTGGGAGAAGGGTTGGAGTGATGAGTGAGAAGATAGACTTTATTTGTGATGATGTGGAAAGAGGCTCCCCCATGGGGATTGGGTAGTGGGAGGTGATATTGTAAACTTATTAATAGACTGGTAATAAATGGTAAAGTCCAAGTAACTATAAAAAAAAAAAAAAAAAAAAAAAAAAAAAAAAAAAAAAAAAAAAAAAAAGACACATCTTTGTAGTAAATCTGTTTGTACAAATGAAGTAGTCTTTGATATATATAACTCTGAGAAGTTTGTCATTTTTAAGTAATCTGCTAATTTAGAAAGAATCTATAATATCTAAGTTATTTTCAAGATATCTGTCAATTCAGAAAGAATCTGAGTTATCTAAGTTATCTGCTTTATTTAAGAAATTTGCTGATTTGAGAAGAATCTATATCATCTGAGTTATTTTTAAGAAATTTATCAATTTAGAAAAAATTCATATTACTTAAGTTATCTGCTTTATTTAAGAAATCTAATAATTTAGAAAAATTCCACATTACCTATCATATTTAAGAATTCTACTTTATTCAAGAAATCTGCCAAATCTGCCTCATTATACAGATTTTATATTATTAGAGAAATCTACTGAATTTACCATATTATACCAGATTACTGCTAAATTATGAAATTGCTGAAATCATTTATATTATATAAACTAGTACTTTTAGAACATTTTATTACTTTTTGACAAAGTAACTGGGGGCTCAAGCCAATCTACATAGTAGCCCCAACCTTGTAATTTACCTCCATTAAGTCAGCATATTATATTATATAATGATTTTAAGTAGAGATATTTAATTATCAAGATCCCTTATTATTTAAATAAATCCAATTAACATATAACTTCTAAAGTTTTTATCCTAATGTTTCAAGTTGTTGAGTAAGCACTAAAAGAATAAAGTTAGTAAGGGAAAATGGCAAGCACACGAAAAAGTGTTTCGCACCGCCGTCTCCTAATCAAACTTTCTCGATGACGCAATTACAATGAGGTCACATTTTTTTTTTTGTCGATGGCGTCTTTTGGTGGTGACGTCACAGTTCGTCACAAGTCCACAAATACGCATAATTTGTAGAGTTGCTTAGTTACTCTTTTCTTTTCCCCTTCATAACCTCAGGTCCTCCCAGTATTTGAGAGTGCTTCTGAGCAAGAACGGTAGCTCAGAACTCACCCAAAGTTTGATATGCGTGTGCGTCTAAATGGCGTCATACGGTCTTCTTTAGTGGTCATTTCCTTTCACCGGGAATGTGGTGAAAACTGGGTTCACCAAGAAGTTGGATAAAATAGGTGGGCGCAGTCGTCCTTCAACGGGCATTGCGTGCTGTCGGTTACGCCGCCGACAATAAAAAATCGTCGAAATCCCGTTCAGAGTCAGGTAATCTGCTTTTGCGCAATCGAACACGCGAGCGCATACTAACCATCTCGCTGGTCCAAGAAAAAGACGGCTGCTATCCCTGGGATGCGGCAGATGTGGGTTCAAATCCCACACGAGATTACTCTGTATGCTTCACGTGTGCTAACTCTGACTTTACGTCGCATGAAAATCCTATTGAAACGCCGTCGATTTGTTGCAGAGACCTTTGACGTTTCTGGTGCCTATGTCGCTGCCACGTTTTCCTTCAAGTCGGACCCTTTTCAGACGGAACAATGGGACTCAGAACTAGAGGCGCCTCCCCCAAGTGCAAACGTACAAAACCACCTACGCAAGAAACATTGGTGTCGTTGTAACCAAGATATGTAAAACAGGGAGGTAATGGTTGTGTAGTGTAGCGGGTTCAACGTTTAGCTTTTGTAGTGTGGGAATGGCCACTGGAAAGCTATTCAGTATATGTAGTTTTGTGAGGGGTGGCTGGGAGTGGGTCTATTCGTCCGAACCATGTGCGCAGTTCTCCTAGGTATACATTATTATTTATCATTAATGAATAAATCTGTACGCGATGCCCGCGTGCTCCCATGTTTCCACCTATGTCATACAGGCGGTGCACAAATGGGGAAGGGCGTGCCGAGAGAGACGTGGGCGAAGATGTTAAGCGAAGGTTTGTGCGACAATGAAGAGCGGCGGTTGAGTTGAAGAGCGGGTGGGTGTCCGTGTATTGCGTTAGAACGTTGAGGCAGTGTCGAGAAAGCGGACGTGGAGATAGTGGAGGTGGCAGAATAGGACGGGCGTCGCAGTCAAGGCGCTAAATGCGATTTTGGGAGATGAAGGAGGCAGAATAGGACAGGCGTGCCGATTGAGAAGTTGGATGCGATTTTGAAGGAGATGATGGAGGTGGTTAGGGTCGTTGGGGTGGGATGGAAGCGGCTGTTTGATTAATTCCTCCCCACTATTTACTCGTCGGTATATGGAGACATCACTCACCTTCACTAACGGCAGCTTCGCCACTCATCGGGCCCCAATCATAGGTTCAATGATAAAGTCCAGACTAACGTTCGTCGAAGTGATCTTGGGTATGCTCTGGCACATGTCCAAGACGGCTAACGCACAAAATTTTGTGTGCAACCGGTTTTCAATTTCGGTCGTTCATTGCCAAGTATGGTTTGCGCACGTCAGCGCAGCTTAGCTCTCTGGACATGCGACCGCGCCAACTTACATTGTTTTCAATGGGAACTTTGAAGTTATATTTTTATGTGTATAAAATAAATAATGTATCTCCATAGATAAGGTCATTTTAACTGAAGTGTGGTTCCGAGAGTTAAGATTTTGTTGGCATGTTAGTAGTCCAACCACCTCCTGTAAACAATACAAATCCTAGACCTCACAGCCCAGATAGCTATAATAGCAGCAACATTACTGCCTTAGCTGAACACACCTGACCAACTAAAAGCCTGAATCTACCTACCTTTAATGGCACAGCACAAGGGGTCCAAAGCTTTATTAGTATAGTAGATCCTAATTTCAAAGCCAATCAATGAATCAATGAGTGAGTTGCTGACTGCCTCCTAATGAACAACTAAGACTACACTATTGAACAACTCTTTACTACTACAATGGCTTATGTTCATCAAGTTGTTACATTCTTCTGAGGATCTGCTGAAGAATGGTGGTGAACCTTTCTGGAAAAATTCCTCACATAAGATATCTGATCTGTGATTGTTGCTCAAAATGAAGCAAATAATACCCCTGAATATAGAGTCCACTCTGTGGTCCCTGGGCTCAAAAAACTTATAATTGTCTAATATTATAACAAAACTCTAATTACTGAATCCTGGGTAAAACTCTGTAATATCAAATTCAATATATATATATATATATATAATAAGGAGAAATTTAAACTCTTTTATAAAAAACTTGAGTTACTCTTAAACACCATTAGTCTAAGATATATTGCTAATGATGAAGTACAAAATAGTATAAGAGCAGACCATTTATTTGATGTTCTATCAGAATGAATTATAAGAAGATCTGAGAGCAAGAATACCTAGTTAGTTGTGATCACCAACAATGATGTTTGGCTAGAATCAAGACTATGATCAAGTAAATTCTAATAGCTAGACCAATTCTATCTTGAAAACAATTCTATAATAAAGAAAAATTATAGATCAATAAGAAGAAAGAACTCAAACATGAATCATCCAGAGCTCTCTCTATATCTACTTCTTGAATACATCAAAATTCTGAACTCACTTAGTTAAGCATCTCACCAAAGAAGAAAGAAATAAACTCAAAAGAAGTAGAGTATACTTTTATTACTGAAAGACAGAATATATATATAGCCAGTGTCTGCTCTAACCAGAAACTCCAAACTATAATATAAGCAACTATCACTACTTTGTATCATCTTAACAATCTGACTACTAAGATACTAGACTTTATTAAGTTAGAAATAATAGCTATAGTCTCTATCAAAAGTAGTCAAAGGATAGCTGGATATAATCTATATATAACTAAAGAAGCTATAGTTCTCAACTAAGAAGTCAAGTAAGTTTATATAGAAATTAATATTCAAATCTCTAAAGGATATATTAAAAGGTATATTATTGCAGTAACTTGGTATTAAAAGAACTTCCATTAGAAGGATAAGTTATTGATGAATATTATATAGACAAAATCATTATTCTTATCAGAAACTATAGTTGAATACTATTTAAGATCTTTATTGATTACTATATTATCCAGATTCTATTTGAGAAAATCAAAGTAATTCTGATAATCAAAGAAGTCTCTGAACTATTATCTACTATCTGAGGATCTAAGAGATTTAGCTCATCAAATAAAGCTTTAGCTCAACTTACTATAAACAAAAAGGAATAATTCTATAGAAAAATTAAAGATAGATTTATACCTAGTGGCTGATGCCTTCATAGTATTAGAATGTATACTTTCTGAATAATTGATAATTACTTCTTATATATTAATAAGTTAGCCTAATGAAGGGCAAATAGAAGAAAACCTCTTATAACTAAAATTACTACTATTGAATCAGATAAACTGCTTACCCTATAAGTCTTTATTAATTGAGCCTCTGTCAAGATTATAATAGATAGTGGTGCCTTAGATAATTTTATCAATAAGGAAACAGCCAACAGACTTAAAGTCCTGACCTCTCTAGTATAACAAACTCAAGTAGTTACTACTACTAATAGAATCTCATATATCATTAGTAAGGATGTCCACAACCTATCCTTCAGAGTTGACAACTACCAAGTACATATTACTCTTCAAGTTGTACTACTCTCAGACAATGAGATCATCCTTGAAATATTCTGGTTAAAATAAGAAAACTCTATAATAGATTAAGTGAATTATTTTCTGTCTATTAAGAAAGGATGCTATAATTTTAAACTAAAAGACAAAAGAAACCCATCTAGCTCTAATAACTCTGGTCCAAAGATTACTCATATTAATGAACTATAACTTAAGAAATTAATAAAGAAATATTCTCTCTTTGCTATCTCTATATATCTCTTTAAAGGAGAATCAGAGAACCTTAAAGAAGACTTTTTCAAAGTTGACAGATATATCAGACCCTTACTCTAGAAATTTTGAGATATATTTCTAAAGAATCTTCTCAAAGATCTATCACTCAAATGAGCAGTAGACCTGTAATTAAAACTATATCAGATGCCAAACCAGTCTTTAAGTCAATCTATCATATAGTGCTCCAAACAAGTCAATTTAATTTAGATTGGATTTGGATTGATTTAGATTAAATCCCATCTAGATTAACTTAGATAGAAAATAAGCTAATCTAAATTAATTTAAATTAAACATTGTTTTGATTTCCAAAATTAGACAATTAATTATTTATATCAATAACTTGATATATAATTATCCAATTTTGATAATTATGATATTATATTAAAGTCTTTAATAAGGCCTTTCTAATGATATCAAGAATATTGAAATTGGATTATTTGTTATCAAGTTATCAAAAAAAAATATCTAACTTACTGATTTGGGAAATTATTTGGATCATCAATTTTGAAAATTTCTTCAAAAGAACATTTTTCTTAATAGCTTAACAATGTATAATCTAATTTTAATATTCTTGATATTATTAGAAAGACCTAATCAAAGGCTTTCAAATAATATCATAATTATTAAAATTAGATAATTATATATCAAGTTATTGATATAAATATTTAATTGTCTAATTTTGAAAATCAAAACAATATTTGATTCAAATCAATCCAGATCAGCTTGTTTTCTATCTGAGTTAATTCAGATCAACTTGAATATGATTCAAGTCTGATTCAGATCAGCTTGTTTAGAGTACTACTATTATATGTATATATATCTTCTAGAGAAATTAATAAACTTCTAGAACAAGGATTCATTAAACCTAGTATATTACTATATAGTATACCAGTTCTCTTTAATATTAAGAAGAGAGGAGATCTTCAAATATATATTAATTACTATATAAGATCTCAATAAATAGATTGTTAAGAACTATTATCTACTATTCCAAATTAATGAAATCATTAATAGACTTATCAATCTACAGTTTATAAGTTCTCTTGATTTATAAAATAGCTACTGGCAAATTGCTATAAAAGAAGAAGATATCTACAAAACTGCCATCTGAACTTACTATAGATATTTTGAGTTCTTAATTATATTCTTTAGCTTAACTAATACTTCTGAAATCTTCCAGACTCTGATGAATACTATTCTATACCTATATCTAGTTAAATTTGTTATTATCTATAGTGATGACATTCTGGTCTTCAGCAAACCCCTAGAGAAATATCTCAAATATCTTAAACTAGTACTACTGAAACTCTAAAAAAAACTGACTCTTTATATTACTTAGTAAATATGAATTCCTCCTAAAGGAAATGTAATTTTTTAGATATATTATTACTTCTAATAGAATCAAAGTAGACTTTAGTAAGATCTCTATAATTAAGAAATAGTCTAGATCCAAAAAGCTGAAAGAGCTTCAATCATTCCTAGGATTAGCAAACTATTATAGGTAATTCATTATAAACTTTACTAAGATTACTACTACTCTTACTCAACTAACTAAGTATAATAAAAAAGAAGGACAACTCTGGACTACAAAAAAAGAAAAAGACTTCAATAATCTTATTAAATAGAGATCTAAATAAGATACAGCCTTTTAAGCTTTGAAAGTTATCCTGATAACTACTCTAGTATTTCAAGTAGTAATCTCTATCCTACTATATAAAATTACTACTAATATCTCTGATCTAGCTCTTAGAGTAATACTTATACAAAAATAATACCTTATAGTCTATCACTTTTACAAGTTCAATGATATTGAAATCAACTATGCTATCTATGAGAAGGAAATATTAGCCATTGTAGATACTGATCAAATAATACTTATATCTTGAAGAAGTATACTTTACTATATTAATAGACTATAAATTATTGATCAATATTAAGACCCAGGCTAATTTTTCCCAAAAGCAAGTCCAATAGATAAAAGTTCTTATCAATTTTGACTATGAAATCTAATATTACTCTAGTAAAGAAAAAATCATTACTAATATAATCTCTAGATTACTTTTTTTTTTTTTTTTTTTTTTTTAACAGACTCAATGTCCTGCTGATTTTTATTGAAAGAGAACCTAGACTATATAGGCCAAAACCCTCCCCCACTACCCATCAAGCACTGCCCCCTCATTAACCTAGGCTAGCTATTGTCCAGCAGCTCGACCATACCAGATGCAGCAGGGCCTATAGTGGCCTGCACCTCATTCTGTACATCATGCTCTCCCTACTACCAGGGGAAACCCAACCATACACCAATGACTGAAAGCGCATGCCCAAGAACCCAACATATGTATGTACAAGACTATGCCCAAGCCAAATAGAATAGTCTCTACCACCCCAAAGAGAATGACAGGCAAAGAAAAACCCTCATCAAAGTACAACACAGTAGGTAGGGCCTGGTTCTCCCAGTTGAGGTGAGTAAAGGACTTACACATAAGGCGGGAGGAAACCCCCAATACCCCACTACTCACGCCTGTAGGCCTCGATCATATTGCTGTATCAGCTCTCAGTTCCAGTTGAGTGTAGCCAAGACATCTGAAATAGGTAGCCTTGGGCCCCCTGACCCCCTCTGACAACCAGGGCCTAACCTGCCAACCTGCCAAAAGAAGCCAAGAGTGATACCTACTACCTAACCATATCACACTAATCAAAAGGCCCCACCAAAGCACTACCCACCTCAGCCCCGACGACCGCCCCCAGCCTGACACCCTACTGGTTCACCATTATCGTCCTTCCTCCTATCTGAGATGGCCATCTCCTCTCTCATCCCAACAACACCCAAAAAGCAGTCATCTATGCCAGAACCATGCTCACCAGAAAGCCAGAGGGCTCCACCACAGGCACTGAGGACCTGCAGGTAACCTACACTGAGCACTTGATGCCCAAGATTGGCCAACTCCCTATATAGCCCAAGACATACCAAGACAACTCCTTGTTGGCAATGGCAAAAGGAAGAAGGTGCTGCACCAAAACAGGTATACCTCAGATGCAGCTGAAGGTACCAGAATCTGCGAAAAAGAGGAGGAAGTACTGATCCGACACCAATAAAGGGGTAACTCATCACCATTGCCCTCCTCCCACCATGCCCCTGCAGGTACAGCAAACCAACCCAAGGTAGAGGGGATAATAATAGGAGAAAGGGGACTTGGAAGGTTGCCTACCAAACCTTATGCCTGGTAAGATAGCAGAGAAAGGAGCTGTATAATCTCTAGATTACTAATTGAAAAAGTTATACAAACTCTCATCTTAGTCACTAATTCTATCATGAAATAAATTATTTTAGTATAAATTGATAATAAAGAAGCTCAAGTACTTTAAGAAATTCTGAGCAGTAATGATATCAATAAGTACTCTCAGTATCATCAATATTAATTAAAGAATAATACTATCTATTATAAAGATAGATTATATCTTCTTAACAATCAAGATCTTTCGAAGGACTATTCTGTTTAAATATTATAATATCTCTATAGCTGAACATCTAGTATTAGGAAAAAAAAAAACTTCAGTTTATATTTACTAGTTTCTGTTTACAGCTGTTTGGATTTATATTATTTAATATAGTTTGAGTTCATAGCTATTTAGTTCATATAGCTGTATCTTTAAGAAAATAAATCTGTTAGCATCTACTAGCTCATATTTGCAGTTAATCGAATTTATATCATAAAATTATAGTTTATATATTGTGCTTTCTGTCTATATTCTTAGCAATTTAGTTCATAAAATATAAGAAAATTTGATGCTTAGTTCAGAACTGGTAAGTATGGCTATCTGGATAAGAAAAATGATAAACAAATAGTATTTATTATCAGGATAAACCTGTAACTCAACTGTTCTGATTTTCCAAATAACATTCTTAATACCATTGATAAAATTCAGATATTTATTACTGTATAGATAAGATGGAAAGAAATACAAATTATAGCCAATGAAGGATTATCTTATATAAGCAAAATAGGAATAATACCATCTATCTCCAGCCAGTGATGAAGAGTCCTCTGATGATAAAGAATGAATCTTAATGAAATAAAAAGCTACTGTTAGTGCCAAATAAAATGCTGAGTATCAAAAGTAATATAGACTTCTAAAGAAAGCCAAACAGACTAATAAAGTCAATAAAATACTTCAACAAATTAGTACTGCCCTTAGATAAGCTCAAGATACAGTTTCAGGACAAAACTCAAAGCTAATAAACTCAATCAGTATATACTCTGAATTATGTGAATATGCTACCAATACTACTTCTAAGGATACTATTGTGGAAAATCATCTATTTGGTAAAAAATTGCAATATAATAAACAAATTCAGTATAACAAGACTTAGAAAGGATAAGAAATAGTAATTATCTATTTGGTCAAAAAAGTACTATCTTATCTTACTAGAAGAGAAGAAGACCAAAAGCAAAACAATATAGTTAAAGAAATATATCAGATTTATAACATAACTTCTCATCTAATATAGAATCAGATCTGCCATCTATAAAGAGTAAGTAAATGAGATTTAACTCAAATCTGAAAAGATGAAATATATTTACTATGTGAAATATATCAATAATGAATCTGCAAACTATACTATAAATACTAATATATATATTATGAACACTATGAACAATGAATACTATAAATACTATATATAAAAATCTTAATTTATATTAATAAAGATTTGGTTTTAATAATCTATGGACTCTTATATTATATATTGTTAAGTAGTGGTTGCTGAGTCCTTCAAATATATCAGATTCTCTTCAAGGTATATCTCTTAGACTAACTATAAGTTTATTATAAGCAAGTTCTTATTGGAGTGCCTTTCCAAGGTCTTATAGTCCATCTTTAAACTATCTTGTTATCTCTTAGATTGCTTGCACAGAACTGAGTATAAGTGAACTTGACTGACTTTATTTCAAAAGAAATAAGAGGAGTATTTATATAAAATATAATTCAATAGTTACTAAGTTATAAGGCTAAATATAAATTCCATTAACCAAATAAAATACTAGAATACAGAAAACTATAGTTGTAAGTACAAATTCAAGTATCTGTACAAATGATTGCATAAGTTCAGAATGCTAGTAGATTTCAGTAATACAGAAAAAAGATACTAGAAGAATTTCTGAGGTACACAAGATCAGAATGCCAGAAGAATAATAGTTATATAAAAAAAGGATGCTGGTAGAATTCAGTGTTATTAAGAACTTAGAGCAGAATATTCAGAACTATGGGAGCTTCATCTTCATCACTATTATCAAAGCTAGAGATCAGAGACAGTATGTCTTCGAAGGAGATGAGATCAGTAAACATTTCATCTATTTTATATAAATTACCAATTAGTGGGATAATATCATTACTGATGACATCATCACAGGTGATATTATCTCATTCAGCAGTAGTAGAGGCCCTCCAATCTATGACATTCTCTTCCACAAAATAAGGAACAAATGTGGGATCTTAGAGAGATCTAACCTGGATGCTGGGGCCTTGAAATACTGAGATCAATCTTTGCAGGAATTGATCTGAATTGTCCTGGAGGATGAGATTCAACTTTTCTACTTCATCACTATTGAGAGTGATAGTGGACTGAGCTTCTGTAGCCACCATAGCCTCCAGTGCATTGGTATGGTAGACTGATAGTTTCTTGAAGTCTGAGATTCTAGTATACTCTAAGTTGGAGATTGACCATAGTGCATATCTGAAGACCTGATAAATCTTCTTAGCTGTCTTTATTTTATATATATCTATGAGATTGAATTTTGTATTTCTTAGAGACTGACCTGAGGGAATTCCCAGTAGAGGAGGGTTTCTATTTTATATTCCTACCACATTCAGAGATATTTGGTAGTGATAGTGATTCTTGTTTCCATTTTACAGTGGTAGAGGATATAATGATAAGAGTCACCAGTACCCAGGTTGAGGCTAGGAGTCCTTCTTATACAAGTCCTTATGGCTCTTCTGATGTCTTAGAATATTCTTTCTGGGACTAAGGGGCCTTGGTGGTTCCTGGATCTTGAGGTTTGGTAAGCAGCAGGTATTTGTTTGTGGTAAGTCTTTTGAACTATTTCTGTAAGCCTTATTTGGATTACTGCTACTATAGTTTTTTGATCCTTTTTTTATATTTCTCGAGATATCTGTCTTGTGGTCACAATGACTCATGGTTGATCATCATTGCTCATTTTATAGCCTGGGTGAATCATGCCATATGATTTTCTTGTACTCTGATCTGGTGGCTTATAAGGAAAGGCTTTCTCCTGTGATGATGTCATCATTTTGAGATCACCATTACATCTTCTTTCTGAATAAGGATCTTCTCTTGAACATTCTTATTCATTGGTCTAGTCTGAAAAATTTACTGATCCTATAACCTCTGGCAGGGGGTCAAAAAGTGGTGTTTATGGGCTGATATCTTCTCTATATATTTTGGCATGATGGTGAAGGGTCACTTCCTTCATATAAAGCAAGGGCCTAATTCTGATCTTAATCAATCAGTTGACAGTTCAAACTCCTCTGGCTTCAAAAGTCTCATAGATAAGTAGTTGTTGGTGCTATATCTCTTAGAGAATAGTCTATACAGATTATCTGCTGGTCATGGGATATGCTGTTATGATTTGCAGACTAGAACCTTATAGGCAGTCATTATATTTTACTTCTCTTATATAAGTTCATAATACTTCTTAAGTCTGTTTCTATGTACTATAGTAGGCAGTATGATCTCTGAGAGTTTTCTAAGCCAGAAGGTAGTTCTCTTGATATCTTGCACATAGAAGAGTCTTTCTCATTTGGGCTTCAGTTTTCACAACTATGAGACTTCTACTATATTTTGATACAGTAGGACCTTTTCTCCAATTTGGATGGGTTCTAGAGTCTTGTAATTCTTTTCTGCATTCTTCCTTATCAGTTATTATGACTTGATGATGTAATCTTTGGCCTTCTTCCTGATTTGGTATAGTCTCTAGATTTCTGAGTCAATCTATCTTTAAGTTAGATCTAGATTTATAGCTGAGGTTCTATTGAAATCTTCTTCTCTGAAGAGCAGTTCTCTCAGGATAAAGTGTATACTCTGTAACTATATATCTCATAGGACTGAGAGAGCAGTTGGGAGATAGTTATCCCAATTATCATATGTGTCTGAGATCTTTGCTAAGATGTTCTTGAGAGTCTTGTTGGTTCTTTCTATCTGTCCATTTCCTTGAGGGTGGTACATAGTGGTCTTGATATGCTGAATCTTGTATTTCTAATATATTATCTTGTGGAATCTATTGACAAATTCTGTACTATGGTCTGTGGTGATTTGTCTTGGTATCTTATAATAGCAGATGATTACTCAATATAAGAAGTCAGCTATAGAAAGAGCATTGGCTTCTTGTAATGCTCCTACTTCTATCCATATCTACAATAACTACAATATAGCAGTTTCCTGATAGTATTACTGGTAGTGGTCCAATAATATCAATTGCAATATGGTAGAAGGGGATAGACTCAATTCTTGATAACTCAGATATCTGGTCTTATTGATCTTGTTTCTGTTTTTGGCACTTATTACACCCTTTGACAAATTGGTGCAGATCTTCTTCCATCTTAGGCCACTATATGGTTCTTCTAGCTTTGTCATATATATTGGTTCCTCTTAGGTGTCCTTGTTCATATGCTTTCTTCATTACTTAATACTTTTTATATTTGGATATCATGAGCTTTCCTTCTTTTCTAAGTTTGATGTTGTTTAGTTCAAATTATTTCCAAGTCTGGTTGATGATGGTGATAGTCTAGAGTTTGAGATGGTTGGACATCTTCCACTATCTAAGGTAGCTGATTAATCTATAGTATAGCTCCTTATTCATATTAAATAGTCTTAATGAGGTTGTTTTGGAGTGTTCTTGAGAGTGCATCAGCATTGGCATTGGTTTTTCCTAAGTAGTACTTGATAGTACAGTCAACTCTTGCAGTTTATAGATCTATCTGGCATATATTCCTTTGAGATTCAGAGTGTGGAATAGCCAGGCAAGAGTGGAATAGTCTGTTTGAATAGTGAAGAGTTTCTTAGCTAGGTAGTAGTAGAACCTGTCTACTGCCTAAACTACTGTTAAGCATTCAAGCTTGCATGACTTATAGTTCTGTTCTGCTCCATGGATACCTCAGCTTATATAGGAGATGTCATATTCATGTCCATCTTTCTTCTGAGCTAGGACTGCTCTAAATCCTATAACACTTGTATCTGTCTATAGGATAAACTCTAGGTTTCAATCTGGTCTTCTGAGAATGGGTACTTAGGTCAACCTGGTCTTGAGTTGATTGAAGGTTTCTTGATGTTTTTTGATCCATTCAGATTTGGTCTCCTTCTTCAGTAGCTTGTAGATAGGTGCTACAATATTGGAGTATCCTTTGATAAATCTTCTATAGTAGGAGGCCAGTCCAAGGAAGGCATAGACTTCTATAGTTGTTCTGGGTCTTGGATAGGCTGCAATAGCCTCAATCTCATAGAGTCTATGTATATTCCAGTCTGGTTGATGATGTGTCCTAGGTAGGTGATTTTCTGAGCTGCAAACTTACACTTCTTGGGCTTGATATAGAGGCCATGCTCCTTGAGCTTCTTGAGAGCTAGTTGTATATGATTGACATATTCTTATACAGTGTTACTGAAGATGATCACATCATCAATATAGACAAAGAGCTATTTTTCAATTTTATTACTGAAGACTCTGTTCATTATTCACTGAAAACTTACTGAAGCATTATACATTCTAAATGACATTCATAGGTAGATATAGGTGGCATCAGATATGATGAAGACTGATTTCTCACTGGTATCTTGAGTGAGACCAATCTGATGAAAGCCTGAGAACAGATCCAAGATAGTGTAGTATTTGGCTTTACTTCTAAAGGTAGCAAGGATTTCTTGAATATTTGGCAAGAGCTGCCTATCTTTCTTGGTGATTACATTGAGCTTCTTATAATCAATATAGAGTCTTGGGGCAAACTCTCTAGGCTTGCTTCCTTTCTTTAGAGTGAGACAATGGGTGAAGCCCAGGGACTGATAGCTTACTTAATGATTTCAGCTTCTTCTATTTTCTTGAGTTCTGCTTGCAGCCATTCTCTGTAGATAGATAGTATAGGTCTGGCTTTCTGGTAGATGGACTAGGTATTGCTGGTATCAACTTCATAGTATTACTTAGGTTTTTGATTATGGATATTCCTGAAGTCTGTAGTAAGTACTCCTTTATTCTGATACAGGATCTTGAGAAGTTGTTCTTCTCCAATAGTATATATGTGCTTGTTCTGGTTCTTGTCTTTCTTGTGCTTGAGTTTGGTAATCTTAGTGACAGTATAGACTCCTCTTCCAGTAGATCCAAAGTCTTGTTCTTCTCTCTTAGTCTTGATGAGTTCAATGGCTTCAGTGATCTTGGGCTTCTTGACTTTATGAATCAGCATCTGGCCAATCCTGTCATACTTTTTGACTTCAAATGGAGTGGTGGGGTTGTGATTCCTAATTATGAGGAAGATTTACCAGTGTAATTAGCGTCAATTACTCCTCCTTTAACTAAGAATTCACTTTTGGCCAGACTGCTTCTGGTCTTGATAATTCCAGCATAGTTCTCTGACAACTTGACTCCAATTTCAGTGCCAAGTAGAGTGGTGGTCTGTGGTTCAAGAATAGTATCTTAAATACTAGCAAGGTCTATTTCTATAGCTCTTTCAGTCTTGTATTCTGAGATCTTGGCTTCAGGATGAAACTTCTTGATCTTGAAAGTGATGTCTGGTTCTTATTTCTCCTCATCATCACTATCAGCTTGAAGCTCTGGAGGCTGGTTATCTTCTTTGGCTTTCCTTTTTGCTTCAGCAGCTTCTTGCTCATACTTTTGTTAGTAGATTTTTCTGACTTCACTGATACAGAACCAGCAGTCATTCAGGTATTCAGAGCAGTACATTCTGGTACTATGGAGGCATCTTTCTTGAGGGGCATAGCTATCAATGATCTTGTTATACCACTGCTCATCTGTAAGCTTGAGTGTCTTGCTCTTATTCTTATATATCAAGTGTATGAAAACTTCTATATCTTCTTCATCTCCTTCCTTCATATCTAATAGTACTCCTTTGTGGATATTGATAGAGACTTATATCTTTCTTTCTCTATAGTTAATCTGTATCTTCTGAGCATTGAGGTCAATGATAGCCTTGGCCTTGTAAAGCCATTAGTTGCTAATGAGGATGTCATAATTGGTGGTACTTGTAACAATCATATCTACTGGGATAATAGCTTCTTCTATCTTGATAGAGACTTCTCAAATCTTGTCTAGAGGGATAGCTCATGTACTATCTGCTGTAATATAGACTATTTTGATAGACTCTTTAATATCCTAGCCTAGATAGTCAATTGGCTTCTTACTCATAAGATATTCTCCAGCATCAGTATCAATAATGATATTAAAGATACAATCTTCAATCTGATATGGAGTATAGGCTGATGTCTTATACTAGTCTTCAGATTCTTTACCTGAGTCTTCTTATTTATCTTCTTATATATTGTGAGCTTTTATAATCTTGTACTCCTGGTTCTTGACAGTAGTTGCAAGTCCTACTCTCAACTACTGTCTAAAGGCAGGGACTTTGGCTAGTTGTCCAAAAGTAGCATTGACCTTCTGTTCCTTAAGGTCCTTGTAGATATCATACTGGTAGATCTTGGTCTTGCACAGCTTCTGTTCTTTCTTGCTTTCACTTTCTCCTGAGACTAGAGTAGTGTCTTTAATAATTTGGCAGACAGCTTCATCTAACTTTATATCTTGATCAATCTCCTTGGGTTGGGTCTTACTTTGAATAATGACAGCTAGGGTCTTCTTTGGTCTTCCAACTGACTTGCTGTTACTCTTCTTATTATAGGGCTTGAACTGAGTTCTGGTACCTTTAGTAACAGGGTAGAATTTGGACTTCTCATAGTATTCTTTATCATCAGTATCACCAATCTCCTCAATGACTACTGTATTAGTTTGTTCTCTGATTCTGATAGTATTGCTTAGTTGGGATTTGCATTTCATTTCAGTCATACAACTCTTTACATAGTGGCCTTCTTCTCTACATCTGAAGCATGTAATATTGTATTCTTCTGTAGTAACTATAAATATCTGTACTGGTCTCCTGTTGGTGTTTCAGACTTCTCTAACAACATTACTAAGGTATATAGTCATCTTGGTAAACTGCTTGGTGAGTCCCTCCACTAGATCAGCTTTGGCTATCTTAGAGATAGGTGGGAATGGTTATCTATTTATAACTGTGATAGATATGATACTGGTTGGCTTTTATGGCTCCATCTTGATGCCAGTTATTTTCTCTATAGAGTATTCAGCAGGGTGTCTGACAGTCATATCTCTGTATAAAGACTACTTTCTGGTCAAGGGTCAGAGCAGCTGGGGTAGACCAGATTGCTAGGACAATTTCAGAGTTAACTCCTTTGAGGAATATTGAATCAGCTATTTATTTCTTGAGAGTATCATTATAGTTAGCCAAGACAATCTGGTGGTAGATTTGGGTATAGAATGAGTTGGAATCTTCACTAAGTCCCTGGTAGATAGTATTGAGTTGATCCTTAACAGCTTGCTTAATCTCCTCAGTATAGTATATAGTTCTGAGAAAATTCTTTATGTTGGCAAGTTTGACTGCATCAGTATCAGCAATAGTGGCTATATTGAACTTATCTCTGGTAGGTCCTCTGAGGCTGAGAGGTAGGAGGGCCAATTGTGCATCTATGACAAGGACTCATATGGTGGCAAATTGTTCAAAGTCTTCAATAAAGGTCAGGATTGACTCTTTAGTAGTATATCCATAGAATATAGAGAGATATATTTCCATCTTATCTATCTTATCTTGAATTCTTGCAGAGGTAACTCTTGTAGTCAGGATAGTTGTTATACATAGTAGTTGTTCGTTTTTTAGCTTAAAAGTGAGGTATTCAACTTAAATCACCAGCCAATGGGCACCAAATTGTCACATAGTGGTTGCTGAGTCCTTCAAATATATCAGATTCTCTTCAAGATGTATCTCTTAGACTAATCACAAGTTTGTTATAAGTAAGTTCTTATTGGAGTACCTTTCTAAGATCTTATAGTCCTCAAAATTCTTATCTTTAAACTGTCTTATTATCTCTTAGATTACTTATACAGAACTGAGTATAAGTGAACTTGACTGACTTTATTTCAAAGGAAATAAGAGGGGTATTTATATAAAATATAATTCAATAGTTGCTAAGTTATAAGGCTAAATATAAATTCCAATAATCAAATAAAATACTGAAATACAGAAAACTATAGTTGTAAGTACAAATTCAAGTGTCTGTACAAATTGTTGTATAAGTTCAGGATACCAGTAGATTTCAGTGGTACAGAAAAAGGATATCAGAAGAATTTTTGAGTTATGTAAGATTAGAATACCAGAAGAATAATAGTTATATAGAAAAAGGATGCTGGTAGAATTCAGTGTTATCAAGAACTTAGAGCAGAATGTTCAGAACTATGGGAGTTTCATCTTTGTCACTATCATCAAGGCTAGAGATTGAGGACAGGATGTCTTCAAAGAAGATGAGATCAGTGAATATTTCATCTATTTTACATATATGTATTACTAATTAGCAAGATAATATCATTGCCAATGATGTCATTATAGATGATATCTTATTCAGCAGTAGTGGGAGCTCTCCAATCTATAACATTATCTTTCACAAAATAAGGAACAAATGTGAGATCTTAGAGAGGTCTAATCTGGATACTGGGGCCTTAGAATGCTGAGATCAATTCTTGTAGGAATTGATCTGGATTGTCCTGAAGGATGGAATTCTAGAACTCTTCTACTTTATCACTATTGAGGGTGATAGTGGACTGAGCTTCTGTAGCCACCATGGCCTCCAGTGCATTGGTACAGTGGGCTGATAGTTTCTTGAAGTCTGAGATTCTAGTATACTCCAAGTTGGAGATTGATCATAGTGTATGTCTGAAGATCTGATGAATCTTCTTAGCTATCCCTATTTTACATATATCTATAAGAGTAGCATCTTTTATTTCTTAGAGACTGGCCTGAGGGAATTCCTAGCAGAGGAGGTTTTCTATTTCATATTCTTGCTACATCTAGAGGCATTTGGTAGCAATAGTGATTTTTGTTTCCATTTTATAGCAGTAGAGGATATAATGATAAGGATCACTAGTACCCAGATTGAGGCTAGGAGTCCTTCTTATGTGAGTCCTCATGGCTCTTCTGATGTCTTGAAATATCCTTTTCTGGACTGAGGGGTCTTAGTGGTTTCTGGACCTTGAGGTTTGGCAAGCAGCAGATATTTATTTATAGTAAGTCTTTTGAACTATTTCTGTGAGCCTTGTTTGGATTACTGCTACTGTGGTTTCTTGATCCTTCTTTTATATTTCTTGAGATATCTGTCTTATAGTTACAATGACTCATAGTTAGTCATTATTGCACATCTTATAGCCTGGGTGAGTCATGCTATATGATCCTCTTATACTCTGATCTGGTGACTTGTAAGGAAAGGCTGTCTCCTGTGATAATGTTATCATTCTGAGATCACTATTACAATATGTATAATTTGTTATTGAATATATACTCCTAATGCCACTACACACTTCTTGAATAAAAACTGGTCATAATTACAAGTAATATTAAGTTTATATAACTGTATTTTTAGTTCATATACTTAGCTATTTAGTCTAACTATGTGTTTATAAATAAAATATATATTTAAAAAGGTTTATCTCATAATATATATATAATATGTATACTTATTTACTAAATATGAATAAAAAGAATATATATTCAATCTACTCACTAAGTTCTTTCTTGTTGAATTACATTTCTCAAACAAGAGTTGCATATATACTATACAAATAATTATATCTACAGATATAATATTAAACTGTCTAGTATATAACAATAGCTATTCCTGTCTTACAATTATAAGTGACTATATTTTTAGCACTAGGATTCTTAATATCTACTATGTTGTACTACTTTAAGTATATAAGTTGATAGACTTAGTGATCTTGTTTGATTTTGAAGAGAAGGCAAACTTGGGCAAAAAGATATTTATCTATATCTTATCTTATCTCTAACTACTTATGTATCTGCAAGATCATATAAAACTACTCAGTCATATTGTAGACTCTTATAAAAATATCACTTATAGTAAACAAGTTGGTGAAATATAGCTAAATCTAATTTTGTATTTACAAATAGATCATAAACTCTAATTGATAAAGTAGTAAAGACATTAATCTATAGAGATCAAGGAGAGATATTAGAAATATCACAAAAAAAGTTTACTGACTAACTTAGTATAAATAACTTACTGTTGAATTTGAAAGTTTAGAAAGATTCTTCCTATTTACTTAATGATAATATTCTTTTCTAGATACAAACTGGAGGTTATGGAAAAATATCTAAGTAAAAAGTTCAAGGTTATATAGTCTAAACAATTTTGAAACTTTATTAATATAAAGTATACCTTCAGAGATGCTAGAACTTAGGTACCAGTATTTCTCAGTTATTAGTGAGCTTGAGATATCCACAAACTTGCTGGTTATAATATCATAAAGCTTGGGAGTAGTGTGTAGGAGAGATGGCACAAGGGGTCAGTGGGAGGATTTGAGAGATAGATTGGTGGGGGGGGGGTGGGGAAGGAGTGGCTTATCTTAGACTGGGTTTTGGTGATTTGAGTGAGGCTGGCCAGCCACTGGCTATTTATTTTTGAGGATGTGAGAAGACTAGACTGGGGGGACCAGCAGTTGTATTAGCATAGACTTATGGAAGACACCCTGACAGGCTGGTGACTTGGTTGGAGATTGCAGGGTGGTCAAAGGTGTCACTTGGTAGAGAAAATCTGTGGGCAGAGTGAAGGGAGAATTGGAGTAGTAGGTGAAAAGATAGTCTTTATTCATGATGATGTGGGGAGAGGCCCTCCTATGGGGATTGGGTAGTCAGAGGTGATACTGTAAACTTAGTAATAGACTGGTAATAAATTGTGAAGTCCAAGTGACTATAAAAAAAAAAAAAAAAACATGATAAAGCTTGTCCTCAAATAATGTTCAGTACTCTATAAAATTAACAACTTGGAGAAGAGGGTTTATGTTTATTTATTTATTAAAATAGTATCTTAACTTCTATATAATATTAATGTTTAGTTATCTCTATATCAGCATTATCTGATATATCAAATGTTCAAGTTTACTCAGAAATATGCTATAAAGAGTGGAGTTTTTCAAAATTCAGCAAACTTAGTAAGCTCTCTACAAACTGTTCTTTTAGTTTATTAAATTGAGATAATAGCATATCTTGATCTGTAAGTATTTTTTCAGTCTAGACTAGTGCTCCCAACAAATCAAATTGAATTGAATTGGACCTAAATTCAATTCAATTCAAAAACTTCAAATCAAATTGAGGCCCAATTCAATTCGAATCAATTTGAATTGAGGTCCAATTTGATTTGATTTGATTTGAATCAAGGTCTAATTTGATTTGAATTTCAATTTGAACCTAAATTTTTAATATTCAATTACTTGACAAAAATATGTCCAAATTTAATAATCTTTATCAAATTGAATAAAATCAAGTCACAATTTGAATTGAAGTTTGAATTTCGAATTTGATTCGAAATTCAAAACTAAATATGATAATTCAAAACTCACATACAATACAACTCATAACAATATATATACAATCAAGTATGTCATAATCAAACATATCAGATATGTCTTCTATAGTACCACTTATGGTGAATACTATGATGACAACAGCTTCAGTATCAGATACAGCTTCAACAAGCATAGCTATGACAAGTATAGTCTTGATACAACAGTCCAAGAAAGGAAAAGCAAAAGCAAAAGAATACTCTAGTATTTGAAAAGAGTTTACAAAAGAGTATGCAGAGAATGGAGACATCACCAGAGTCAAATATAATCACTATAAAATGACATATAAGTTTATTAGTAGCTCCACAACAAATCTACAGACACATTTTGACAAATTTTACAAAAGTTATCAAGCAGGAGTGATAGAATTATTTTTCTCATAAGTATGGTTTTTTTTTTTTTTCTTATTAATTTATTGCTATTTTTCTTTTATATTAAATAGCTAAGATTTTATAGTCACTTGGACTCTCTTTATTAACCAGCATCTATAGTAATATTGATATAGCCTAAGCCCTCAACCTATCCCACAGGGACCTCCCCCCTCCCTAGGTCCTACAAATGACACCTCATCCACCTTCACTACAACTCTTCCACCACTCTTCTCTATAATCCTCCTTACTAGTCTCTTACGTCCCCCCCCCTTAGAGCCCCAACCAATCCACCATGCCTTGAAGAGCTCAAGCATCAGCTCCTCCCACCTCACTACCCTCAGTCTCACCAACCACTAGGGGCCCACCTCAAAGATGCTCCACCAGTGTTCCACGAGCCCCACCCATATTGCAATGGCCCAACCAACCATCAGCCACTCATTCCCTACCCCCCCCACCAATCATGACTGCAATGCTGCCCACCATCCACCCACCTCAGGGTCAGTCACCAACACTCCCAACCTCTCCCCAACTATCTTCCAAAAGTTCTCCATACTCTCGCACTCCCCCAGCCAATGTTCAGGAGTCTGCACCATCCCTCCCTCCTGTCCTACATTATAACACTCCTCACAATCAAAGAACCCTCCATCTACCAGATGGCCTACCCTAAAGTTTAGCATCACATTTTGACACAACAGCCTCCACCATACTATCCAGAGTTTTGGTGGGAGCCACCTCGACACAACCTTGATCCATGACCAGATGCCTGCCCAGTCCCATCTCTCCCCAATCCCAGCCCCCTGCCAGGTCTCTGGCCAAAGGTCCTGCCCCAGACCCCTAAGGCACTCCATGCCCTCTCCTAAGCAGAAGTTCTCGACCAGATTCCCTCTCAACAAGAGCCTGTCCCACCTCCACATCGCTGGACCCCAGTCCTCATCTTCTTCAGTACCTTGCTAATGGATCCCAATGTGATGGGCCCCATCCACCACTCTCCACCAAAATCCTTTGTATCTCATCCTCTGGCTACCATCCAAGGCCACTAAGGACAGTAGATCCCCTGAGCCACCCCTTGGTGACACCCTTGTCTCCTACAAATGCTGCATAAGGGGCACCCATTCTCCTCCTCTCAACTCACTGGCCCTCTTCATCCACCATGCCCTCAAGCAGAGTAGCCTCTTGGGAAAGTCCACCAGGCCAAGTCCTCTGCGATCCACAGGAAGTGCTAGTACCTCTCAACCAATCTGACTCTGGTGTCCAGCCCAGAGCCAAGAGCGGGCTATCTTGAGAAGCTTTTTAATCACCCACTTAAGGAAGTCAAAATGGTAGCCCAGATACCAAAGCTTCAGCATCCAGTACACATTCAGAACAGTTACCCTTCCCACCAGCGACATCTGTCTACCACCCCAACTCGTCAGTACTTTCCCCTACTCTACCAGCTTGCACTCCCACCACTCCTTGGGAAGTAAAGAGCCATACAGAGAAATAGATACCCAAGTACTGTACCACTCCTCCAGCTGGGACAATTGTTCCAATGACATCCCCACCTATGACTCCTTCCCCAAGGACCATTGTCTCACACTTGTGCTAGTTGAGTTTCACCCCAGAATACCTCTCATACCACTCAACTGTCTCCTTGAGCATAGCCACATCTGCCACCAAGCCCAACCCAATCACTATATCATCTGCAAAGGCCCCCACCTTCCAATTGATGCCCAAGATATTCAGTCTACCAACTCTGCACTGGATCTGATCCAACAAAGGCTCTAGGGCAAAGGCATAAAGGATAGACAACAGCGGATCCCCCTGAGGCACCCCCCTCCCCAAGGGGAAGGAAGCCCCCCTGTGTCCATTCACCAGAATCGCAGCCCTACTCCCTTCCAGCAACCCAATGAGTGACTGACAAATACCCACTGGTACCCCAATACACTCCAGTACCTTCTCTAACCATACTCTCTGGACCCTATCATAGGCCTTCTCCTGGTCCAGAAAGACCAAGCGGCCATCCACCCCTGCAGCCTGAGCACCTTCAATGATACCATGAACCCATACTGTGCCATCTCGGATCAGTCTGCCCCCCACAAAGCCATGCTGCTCCTTCCCTAGTACCTGTTGAGCCACACCCTGTAGCCTCACCACCAGGATTTTGGTGACCAGTTTGTGGTCTATATCCAGCAGCATAATTAGCCTCCAGTTCTTCCAGTCCTCCTTATGCCCTTTGTCCTTGTACAGCAGGGACACCAGCCCCAACTGCTGCCCTCCAATCCACTCCCCAGTACTGATGACTGCATTGCACATCAGCGACATCTCCTCCAGAGCCTCCTCTACTGATGCCATACATTTCCAAAAGTCCCAAGGCAAACCATCCTCCCCAGGTGCCATTCCCAGAGTTGTTGATGCCAGAACTCAAAGGATCTCCTCACCCAAAACCGGTAGGCCAAGATCCCCCAACCCTGCTGCAGAATATGGGTGCCACTCCTCCAGATGCCGCTCAATGTCCTGCGCCACCTCCCCTCCCTTCTCTTCACTCCAGAGGTTACTCCAGCAGGTGCTCAGCTGGCCCAGGATCCCCTGCACACCTAATACCATCTCTCCCTCCTCATTAAGGACTCCTTCCCACCAGTGTCTTGCTCCCCTAGCGTGAAGGAGATGGGACAAAAACCTTGTGGGCCTTTCTCCTTCTTCTAATCCCTGCCACTGTAGCCTTGCCACCATGGCCTGAGCCTGCACCGCTTCCTCCTTCCTCAACAAATCCTGCAGCTCCACCACTTTCAGCTTAGCCCACTTAGCCCTCCAGTCCAATACCTCCTCCTCCTCCAGTAGCCCAGCCCAATTCAGAAGTAGTCTTTCTAGCCTCCTAGATGCCCAATGGACTTGTCTCCTCTGCTGAGCACCTCGCTCCTTCCCCACTTCCCCCCAGTACCTCTGAGCTTCAGATTTCAGTCTACACCACCTATCTTCAATCCTCATCCTGGCTCTCCTCCAATTATTAACCTTGGATCATACCACCACCACCCATGCATTCCACAGGTCCATCTCATTCAGCAGTGAAGAGTTCAGATACCAATGTCCTGGCCCCTCTCTGCTCCCTCCAAACCTCCTGCCTCCCCGAATACCCCAGTGATCTGACCAAGGGTACCACTCGACCTCCATTGTCTTCCAAACTGTATTACCCCAACACTCAGCAGTCAGAATCCAATCAATCCTAGTATCAAGTCCCCCCACCCAGTGAGTATATAGATGTCGATCCCCATTCTGAAGTCTCATGGCATCCACCAGTGAGCTGAGTCTCTCCATCTCTTCCCAGTCCTCCAATCCCCACTTCTTCCTGCTATACCCCATTCTCCATCAGTTCTGTCCAGCCTACTCTCCCATACCATATTAAAATCACCCCCCAGACAATCCACCCCAGCCTCAACCAAGAGTCCAGAATCTTGCAAATCTCCAATCCATACCACTTGGGTCCCCCTCTTAGCTGGGCAATAACAAGATCCCACCATAATTGAGTTCCATCCAGGCCTCCACCATATCCCCCACACTAATCTACTACCCCAATGTCTAGTGTCCTCAATGTCCCCTTTTCCCTTCCTAACCAGGATTCTCACTTTACCCTGCCAAACTGCCACCCCACCCCACTCTCTTATCCATTCCAGGCCCTCTTCCTCCCCCTCACACCATACATCTTGAAGTAAGAAGAGATCTGCCTCCAGTTTCTTCAGCCATCCAAAAATCATATGTTGTCTCTCAGTCCCCCTAAGCTCATTGATGTTCATAGAGAAAATGTTGGTTGTACTATTAATAGCAAAGTATTTGAGAGTGTTATTATCTCCACATCTACAATTCCATGCTCACTTCCTCTCCAGCCAGATCCAGGTTATATTCCACCGCAATCTCATCTTCCACATTTTGCTGTTCATCCAGAGCTGCCAGCAATTCCATATAGTCCTCACCATCCACTATCTCCATTGATGCCTGGTGCTCCTCACACACCACCTGCCACTTTGCCAGTCCCTTCCATGGCCCCCACAGATAAGCTGCCCTTTCATTGGCAATACCCAAGAGTGTCACCTCCCTTACCTTGGTAACCATAACCTCATACTCCTCTGCATCCAGAAGAGCTGCCATCATCTCATCTCTTAACTTCCTCACGACCTCTTCCCCTCGCAGCACTCACCCCCAGAAGTCCTCACTGATCACCCAGAAATCGATCTCTCCCAGTTCCTCAGCTGCCACATTTTACAGTGCCCTCAACAGCCACTTCTCTCCCCCAACTACCTCTGCTGCCTGTACCAAATCTGCCTCTCCCTCCTTCCTCTCCTCAGTTCGCACCAACTCATCTCAACCATCCTCAGACACATCCTCCAACTCCCCCTCTCCCACCTTGGGAACACCATACTGGATCTGATTACCCTCCACCATCACCGTGTCCACTACCACCTCCTCCAGCCCCTGTCCCCCACTCTCCTTCATCTTCCCTCCTTGCCACCCAGTCTCTGCCCAGATGCTAGCACTCGCCCCAGCACCCTCCTCCATAGCCCCTGCCTTCTGACCCCCATCCAAACTGGCCAGCAAATCCTTCTGCAGCTATCTCCCCTTTGTCTTCTCCCAAAGCACCTTGTCCATCCTCACCTTCTTGCCCTCAATCACCTCTACTACCATCCTAGCCTCATAAGCCCTCCAAGCCCTTTGCCTCCTCTCCACAGCCCCCGCTATGTCCTCAAGCGCCTCCAGTAGGTCCTTCTTGTCTTCCTCTGACCCCTTCACCCTTGATACCTTGCACTCCACTGGGCCCTACTTCAGCACCACTGGCCAGTCCCTAGCCTTCCTGGTATTCTCCATCCCAAACAGCCTCAGCCAGACATCCACATCTCCTGTCCTGAGCTCAGTCCTCTCACATACCCTGAATCCAATGTCGACCACCTCGCCATACTCCTTCACCACATCTATGACCAACTTCCTCACCTCCTCCTTCTTCACCATTGGCATATCTGCAATCATCAGATGAACCACTTGGAGATCCCAACACATACACCTCACCATTGGTACTGAAATCCCTCCAACTACCACCCCCTTCTTCACTGCCTCCAGTAGCAAACCCTCCTCTTCAAACCCCACCTCAACTGCCTCCAGCTTCTTCAAGAACATAACCGAGGCCACACCCTTCACCTCGCTAGCCAGCAGCCCCAGCACCATCTTTGCCATCACTGCCAAGCCATGGAAGTACAGTGTGACAGTGAATTCCAATCTAGATTTTTTGAGTAATGGGGCTGCCACGAGGCCCATCACACCATCAGCCAGGTCCCCAGGTCTTGTGCTGCTCCCCTGTCCAGGTCCCCCATCAGCCATCACATCTGGATTTTTTTCCAGATTACCCATCACACTACCATCAGCAGTCACTACCCCAGCCACTATACCTCCAGCCCCACTATGCTGACCCCACAGTGGAGAGGCCTCCTTGCCACTCGTGGTAGCAGACACCTTCCCCAGCTCCAGCCAGCCATTTAGCCCCATTGCCTGCTTTCCCATCCTGACTTTATCTGCAAAGGTCATCCTCCCTCTCCCATGCAGCCTTGTGCCTCCTCTTCCACCACCCCCGGCCCCATGTCCCCTCATTGAAGCACTCGGCATACCAATACCAGCATCTTGACCCCCCCCCACATATTGCCAGTCAAAGGCACTGGGGCCCCCCTGTCCAGTACGCTCACCAGAATGCATGTTGCTCACCATGTTGATAACACCAATACTTGGAAATGTTGTTGAAAGTGTTGTCTGAAGTTTGTGTCACCTGAATATTACCAGAGAGAGCTGCGTCAAGATATGCTTATTCACTGGATTATCCATGATAGTCAGCCTTTCACAGTTGTTGAGAATTTGGAGCTGAGAGATATTTTTTATCTTCTGAAACTGGATATTACTATTCCTTCTGCTGGAACTATATGAAGTGAAATTAAACTGACCTTTCAATGGAATCATGATGCTGTCAAAATTATACTATAGGTAATACTTAATATTTAACTTTGAATACCAATTCCAATATTTCAAATTAATCTCATTTTGATTTAATTTATTTCAAAATAGAATATACCAGGTCAAATATTCTTCACTGTTGATACATGGACATCACCAAATATGCATGCATTTCTTGGAATTAATGTACATTGGATTTGTCAAAATTGGCAACTCAATTGTATGTTGATTGATTTTATTAAGCTGTCAAGATCTCATTTTGATGAAAATCTTACTGGTGCCTTTGGGAGCTGTGTTCAAGATTTTGATATACAGACAAAGGTATGTAAAGAGTGAGTAAGTCTTTTAAAAGAGATTTTTGAAAAGGTCAGGTTTTCGAAAAAGATCAGGTTTTCAAAAAAGGTCAGGTTTTCAAAAAAGGTCAAAAGGTCAGGTTTTTGAAAAAGATTGTTTTTCGAATTTTGAAAAAGGTTGGGTTTTTGAAAAGGTCAGGTTTTTAAAAAAGGTTGTGTTTTTTATAAAGGTCAGGTTTTCAAAAAAACAGTTATCTTACATTTTGAATTATCGATTTTTCACTCTAGATATTGGCTATAATAACACATAATATATCCAACAACAATATATTTTTTCAAACAATTGGAATAGAGTTTGATCATAGCCTTAACTATCAGCCAATACAATATGTATACTGTATGGCTCATATTATTAATCTAACTGTTCAAGCCTTTTTAATATATCTGAAGGCTGATGATAATAGAGAAATAATTTCAAGTCTTCAAATGAGTATTATCAAGATCCAGTCATCACTACAGCATTGCGAGAGATTTATTGTACAATATAAAGTCTATGAAATTAACAATCCAAAGGAACTTATTTTGGATGTTAAGACTTGGTGGAACTTGACATATTTGATAATTAAATGGGCCATCAAATTATCAGAGGTAATTATATTTAATTATATTTAATTTATTGGGTGACATGGGTTCATTGCACCTGAGTCTAATCTAATGAATTAATTTTTATTAATAGCTCTTAAATTCAACAGTTATAGCTGATAAAGATTTGCAACAATATGCTATTAGAGATTATACTTGACAGTTGCTAAAAGATATTATTTTGGTATTAAAGAGTTTTCAATATACAATGGATCAGCTAACATTCATGTTACACACACTTTTACAATATACTTTCAAGTTGTTTATTGGAGAAAGGTACTAAGGTAATGGCAAACAGCAAGCAATCTAGAGTGCATACTGGGCAGGGTGGCCCTAGTGCATTTGACTGGCAGCAGGTGGGGAGAGGTTCTGGCCTGAGGGGCAATATGAGGGGGCTGTTGGCAGGAGAATGAGGAGGGAGTGGAGGTGGTGGTGGAGGACAGGAGTCTGGGAGGGCGAGCTTTGCAGAGATGGTGAAGGAGAGGCAGCAGACAACTGGGTTGGAGGGTTGGCTGAGGAAAGGCAAGGAGATGGAGAAAACAGCAGTTCATGGGGGAGTAGTACTTGGTGGAGAGGGCAGTGGAGCTGAGGGAGTAGTGGCTGGGGGGAGTATGACAGCTGATGGCAATGGGACTGCCAATCTGGAAAAAAATCCAGATGTGACAGCTGATGGCATGGCTGAGCAACTGAGGCTTAGAAGGCAGAGAGATTTGGCAAATAGTGTGATGGACCTGGTGGTGGCACCATTACTCAAGAAATCAATCTTGGCATTCATGGTGATATTGTACTTCTGGGGTCTGACAGTGATGGCAAAAATGGTGCTGGGGCTTATTGCTAAGCAGGTGGCTGAAGCAGCATCCATGAAGTTCCTGAAGAGATTGGAGAGAGTGAAGGTGGGTTTTGAGAAAACCGAGCCTCTGGAGAAAGTGCTGAAGATTAGATTGATTGTTGGGGAGGTGTATGTCCTGATGGCACACTGCCTGAAATGGGACCCCAGGGTGGTCCAACTGCTGGTGAAAGGAGTGCCCATAGTGATGGCAGTGGAGATGAGAAGGAGAGTTGAGGAGGTCATGGCAGAATATAGCAAGGTAGTGGACATCAGGTTCAGGGTCTGGGAAGGGATCTCACTCAGGACTGGAGATGTGGATATGAGGATTTGACTGGTAGGAAAAGAAGCTACTGAGAAGACAAGGAACTGGCCTTTAGTGATAGTCTGGGGAGCAATCTTGTGCAAGGTGACAAGGGTGAAGAGGAGCAAGGAGGAGGAAGAGGACTTGCTGGAGGTACTAGAAGAGCTGAGTGGAGTGGTGGAGTGACAGGCAAAGGCTTAGATGGCTTTTATGGAGTCGACACACTTGGAGGTAGTGAATGGGAAGAGGATTAGAGTGGACAAGGAGCAATGGGAAAGAGCTCAGGGCCGTAAATATCAGAAAGAGCTACTGGCTAAGATAGAAAGTTGACCACAGAAGGAGACAGGCAGAATGGTGGAAACAGGGGGTGCCAAGACAAGTGTCTGGGCCAGTGAGAAGGGTGGGAGTATAGAGAAGGGAACAGAGGAGGACAGGAAAGCAGCTGGCAGTGATCCATATGCTGATGGTACATTCGAGATCTGGGAAGAGGACTGAGAGGGATCACCTACCCCTACTTCTCTCATCAGGCAAGGTTCAGCTTCCTGGAGCAGGGTGGGAGAGGATGTGCCAATGAAGGGGGCCCAGCAGGTGCAATTTGGAGTTCCTGAGGTAGCAAATGGGGGACAGATGGTGGCAGTTAGAGAGGAGGAATTGGTGGATGTTCTGGAGGTGTGGGATGAGGCTGCAAGTATTGGGGCTGATACTATGATATTGGATGGCAGAAGACTGGCAATCCTGAGAGAGAAGAAGGTAGGGTATCTACTTTGGATGTGCAGGATGATGAATAACCTAGCAGCTGAAGAGTTGGGGGAGGTGGACTTGTGAGTGATGAGTGATGAGCAGTGGGCATGAGTTCTGCAGGGAGATGGTGTGGAGTTGGTATTGAAGGCAGAGATTCTTGCAGTATATCTGGAGGAGGAAGGGTATGAGGTGGATATAGAGCAGGAGGCTGAGCTAGCAGGGGTTGCTGGTGAGAGGGCCAAGTACTGTTGGGCCAAGCAACATAGATTGCAGCTCTGGCAGGAGGCCTGCCTGGAGTACTGAGAGGAGTTTGAGGAGAAGGCAGATGGGGAGATGAATGAGCTGTTGGCTGGATTGGAGGCTCAGTGGGCTGAGGAGGAGGCAGTGACTGCAGAACATAATCTGGACTTGGTGCAGGAAGAGATGAACATAGAGCAGTAGGGATGGACTGGATAAACACACTATACTTCAATATGAATAGTACAACTAATATTTTTTCTTTCAACATAAATGAGTTAAGGGGTGCTTATCAATGAAGGAACATTTTTACTTGGCTGAAGGGATTGGAGGCTGATCTCTTCCTCTTGCAGGATGTCAGGTGTGAAGATGACTTGGATAAACTGAAATGGACAAAGGAATGGAGAGGTGAGGCAGTTTGGAAGGGCAAGGTTGGGATTCTGGTATGGAAAGGCAGAGAGGAGATAAGGGATATGCAGAGCAGGGGGGATAGACTGGTCTGGGGCAAGTGGATATATACAGGATGGGAGCCAGTCACATAGACTCTTGTTACTGCCTTGCTGTAAGAGGTGAGCAGGTGGACTGGGTGAAGGGCCTTCAAGAGAGTGGGATACTCACAGAGGCTGGAGTGGATGTACTTGGTGGAGACTTTAATATAGTTTGAGACATACTATTAGATAAGACAGATAGAGGACAGGGAGCTGAGGGTTGGAGTGGAGGGCTGGTAGTATGAGAGGAAGTGGAAAGGCTGAGTACTCTGGTGGATGTAAGTAGGAAGTGCTGGGGGGATAGGAGGGTATACATGCATTTGGGCTGTGGGCTCAGGGATGAGAATTGATTGGATTCTGATAGCCAGCTGCTGGGGCTTAGATTTTTGGAAGTCTCTGGAAGTGGAATGGTGTCCTTGGTCAGATCATTGGGGGCTTTTAGAACAGGAGCAGTTTGAGGGGAGTGGGGATGGGCCTGGACATTGGTGTCTCAATTTCTCCTTATTAGATGATAAGATCTGGTGAGATGGGTGGGCTGCGGACATTTAGCTATGGGTAGAGTATTGGAGACAGGAAGGGGCCCCAGTTGATGTTTGGTGGATGAGGATGAAAGAGATGACCAGGACCTACTAGAGTAAGACTGGCAAGGAGGCTGGGAAACAGAGGAGGCAAAGGGTGAGATGGGCTTCTAGTAGACTGTCTAGGCTCTTGAGAGATTGGGCAAGACTGGTGACATTGGAGGGGGAGGAGGATTGGAGATCAATAAGGGCAAAGAGAGAGGTTGGTGAACTACAACAAGTGTTGTGGGAGGAGAAAGAGGCAAGAGTGCAGAGCTTGGCAGTATGGCTACATTGGCAGGGTTGGGAAGAAGGAGAGAGACTCTCTAAGTATCTCACAAGAGCCCTTTAGGTGAGGAGGGTGCAACAAAGGTGGGAGGGGGTACTTGACTCTGATGATATACTGATTCATGGTATACAAAACATTCTTGGATCCTTAAAGATACACTGGAGTAGATTGTGGAGTGAGGAGGAGGGTGGGGTAGATGCCGATGCCATTGGCCATACATTGGAAGACTGGCACTCCTCACAAGTAGATGGGGTGGGTGATTTGGTATTGCTAGTCCAAGAAGAGGAGATCCACCAGGTTCTTGCCACAACAATGCCAGGTACAGTGCCTGGGGAGGATGGTTTGCCCTGGGACTTCTGGAAGAAGATGGTTGGGATCCCAGGAGTACTGAGTGAGATGATGGTATTGTGTGATTTTATTCTACAGTCAGGGAGATGGGTGGGGGAACAGGATCTGGAGTTGGTGACATTACTTTACAAGAACAAAGGAAGGTGAGAGGACTGGAAGAACTGGAGGCCAATTATGCTGCTGGATATAGACAGAAAGTGGGTTACTAAGGTAGTGGTTGTGAGGCTACAAAAGGTGGCCCAGCAAATCTTGGGCATTAAGCAGAGAGGCTTTGTAGGGGGACAGCTCATTAGGGATGGCACAGCCTGGATACATGGAGTTATTGAAGGGGTACAAGTGTGTGGATTGGATGGGCACCTGGTCTTTTTGGACCAGGAGAAGGCTTATGACTGGGTGAGGTGAGTCTGGCTGGCAAAAGTTTTAGATAGGACTGGGGTTCCACACTAGTTCCGGTCAGTAATGGTCAGTCTACTGGAAGGGAGTAGGGCTGTGCTCATGTATAATGGGCATTGAGGAGTAACATTTCCCTTGGGTAGGGGGGTGCCCCAGGGGGACCCACTGTCCCCCATTCTGTATGCCCTTTCCCTGGAACCTTTACTGGATAGAATCAGGTGGAAGATAGTGGAGCTCTCCATCTTTGGCATTGGGTGGAAGGTAGGGGCCTTTGTGGATGATATGATGGTTAGACTGGGATCAATTGCTGATGTCAAGGAGCTTAAGGAGACAGTGGAGTGGTATGAGGAGAACTCTGGGGTAAGACTTAATTGGCATAAGTGTAAAACAATAGTATTAGGCAATAATCTAGTAGGAGGGGAGGTTATTGGAACAATTATTCCTACTGGTGAGGCAGTGTGATACTTGGATATCTATCTGTCGGTGTATGGGTCAGTGCTACCCAGGCTTTGGTGAGAGCAGTGGGTTGGAATCTGGGGGGAGGCCCTGTGGAGTTGAGGGGGCCACCAATTGTCTCTGGCAGGGCATGTCTCAATTTTGAACATCTACTGGCTGCCGAAGTTGTGGTATCTGGCATATCATCTGGACTTCCCAACCTGGGTGGTGAAGAGACTGATGAAGTTAGCCAAGGGATGGATCTGAGCTGGAAGAAGAAGTCAGATCAGTTGGGAGGTCTTGTCCTTACCAGTGGCAAGTGGTAGACTTGGACTGGTTGACTTTCTGAAAAAACTACACTGCTTGAGGGTATGGTGGTTGAAGAGAGCCATGGAGTTGAGAGGGAGAGGTTGGGTTCCCCTATTGCAGAAGGTCTGAGAGAGGAGGTCCTCACCATGAGGCTCAACTGGTGATCTCCTATCTTTGGTTGGACTTTGGAACACTAATTAATTGCAATACAAAGGTTTCTGGTAGGGGGTGGTAGAAGGGGCACACCATATAGGAATCTGTTGGCAGGGAAATGAAGGTAAGGTGGATTGGGACCCAGCAATGTGGAGATGAGACTGGGTGTTGCTGGGCAGTGTTCCCTTACTTGAGTTTGACATTAGTGACTAGATAGAATGCCAGTAGGGACCAGACTGAGATCTGTGGCCCAGTGGTTAGCAAGGTATAGGAATCAGTGAGGAGTTGGCTGGGAGAGTGTGAGGTTTTGAGGGACTTTTGGGTTAAAATAGGGAATAGGCTGGGGGTGGAGAGAAGGCCAGTGGGTGAAGGGGGTCACTGAGAGGACTTGAGGTCTTGGCTGGTGGGGGGGGTGGGTGATAGTTGGGTCACTGTCAGGTGGGTGCTAGCAGTTTGGGTGGGTCTGGCAAGTCATTGGCTATTTGTGTTTGAGGAGGGGCAGCAGATGAGCCTGCAGAAGAAGGTTTTAAGGCATCCCCTTTCACCTGTAACATTCGGGTGACACAAGATTCTGACAACACTTTTGGCAACATCTTCAAGTATCGGTGTTCTCAAGATGGCAAGCAATGTGCATTCTGGTGAGCATACTGGGCAGGGGGGACCCAGTGCCTTTGACTGGCAACATGTGGGGGGGGGTCAGGGTGCTGGTCTTGGCATGCCGAGCACTTCGATGAGAGGACGCGGGGCTGGA
>RBNI01000143.1:0-40276 GCA_003990745.1 Jimgerdemannia flammicorona | reverse complement strand
GGCAGATGGGACTAAGTGAAACGAAGACGAGGAGATCGTGAGATCGCGTCAGCGCCAGACGGATGTTGGGTGTATTAGGAGTGTGTGATTTGTCAAACATCGTTTATCCGTTTGCAGTTTACAGATTGTTTCTCATCGCGTTGCAGTGTATTTTAGTCGATTCGAAAGGCTCTTATATTTTATTCATTAAAATCTGCCTCTCGGGGGTAGTTCTTTTATTTAATTTGTGAATTAGCACAGGGCGGGTTGCGTGACGAAACGATGACTGAGGAATCCTATTGATTATGGTTGTAAAAGATTATTTACGTCGCGGAATTTTGCAGAAGCTCCCATTATGATTGGGGAACGTTTCTGGAAACTTGGAAGTAAAACAAGAAAAGAAATCCCCGTCCCCCTAGAATGTTGTGGGGAATATTTCGGGAAGGCTTTGAAGTAAGGAATAAACATCTCTTAATAGTAACTCTGTCAAAGTAAACCTCTTTGCAATGAAACCTCTAAATTTAATTAAATTGAATTTGACTCAAATTGAAATTCATTTTGTATAATAATTAATTTTTTTAAATTTTATATCAACAAGATTTTTATAATATTATTTATAAGAGTTAGATATATATATTGAATAATAAAGAAGTATATATATTAGAAAAAGTTATTATAATTATAAAGAAAGATGATTTTGTTAAAATTAATTTGATCACATATTTCATACATTATTGATAAATGATATAAAACTGATGAAATGATATAAGTCATATACTGATATATTGAGTTGCCAATATAACACTTCTGCTGAATGAGATATATAATCAGAAAAAAGAAATATAAGTATAAAATGTAATATAATATATATATATAAAATAAAATTATATATAACTCAAAAAACTAATATAAAATTATATATCTAAGGAATTTTTATGAGTTAGAAAGTATTCTGAAATATCTATAATATTCAAAACATCAAAATACAATATATATAATCTATTCATAGATGAGAAATATTTTTTGTTTTTTGTTTTGTTTTATAGACTCAGAGTCTCATAGATTTTATTTGAAGAAAACTTAGACTATATAGACCAAACCTCTCCTCCATTACCTACTAGACATTATCTCCTTATTAATCTAGACCATCAAATTGTTCTATAGTTCTACTATTCTCACTCTATATATTAGATATAGTACTCTCACTATATAGACTAGACTTGTCTATTCATCAGAACTAGATTATCATGACTATATACAAGAGTATACCTATATATCTGATTTAGTAATACTGAGATTTAATAAGAAATAGTTTCCCAAACTCCAAACTAAGACTCAAGATAATAAAAAACCCACTAACTAGCCAATAGAAAATAAAGTAGATTTAGAGTTTGTGAGTAAAGAACTTATATATAGAACTCTCTTAAAAGGACTGATATATAGGCTAAGATTTGAAAAAGCTCTACTCCTACTCTCTAAACCTACAGACCTCAATTATGTTACTATGTCAGCTTCTAGTTCTAGTCAGATACTACTAAATAAAGAAGGTCCCACTCTCTAAACCTATAGGTCTTAATTGTATTACTATGTCAGCTCTTGGTTTTAGTGAGTATAGTCAAGATACTGACTTCTGCACCATCTAACCTTCTATCAGTTAATCCAAAGGTCTCACTGAGATAATACCTACTTTAACTATAATGATTGACTCCCAGTTTAGTACCCTACTGGTCTACTATTATTATCCTTCTATCTATCTGTAATAGTCATCTCCTCTCTTATTTCAACTCTACCTAAAAAACAATTATCTATACTACAACTATACTCACTAGGAAGCTCTTCAAAGCTCAGAGAGTCCTACTATAGATACTGATAATCTGTAGGTAACTTATACATACTAGTACTTAATACCCAAGATTAGCCAACTCCATATATAGTCTATAATATACTAAATGATATCTTATTGATGATAGCAAAAAGAAAGAAAGTATTATACAAAAATAAGTATACTTCTTATATAACCAAAGGTATTAGAAATTGTGAAAAAGTAGAGAAGACACTAAACTGATACTAATAAAGAGACAACTAAACACCATTATCTCTCTTCTATTATATATTTATAGGAATAGTAAACTAATTTAAAGTAAAAGAGATAAAATTAAGAAAAAGAGAACTCAGAAGATTGCCTATTAAATCTTGTAACTGGTAAGATAGTAGAAAAAGAGATCTGTCTATCTTTTATAAATAAGAAATATCAATATATATATAATATAATAAGAAAGGCTTTTTATAGTTTGAAAATTACTTTAAAATTAACTAAATATTAGTGTGCTACTTGTAAGATCTATTTTTTTATATATGTATTACTCAAAATTTGACTTTAGAAGGACTTTTATAAATTAGTAATTATATATCTTATAGAGATATATTTCAGATATATAGTATTATTTTCTATATATTCTCATATAAAATGATATTATATATTGAGAGTGACCATAAACAACCGACTCTCTCCGGTACCTCTCGGGTTACACAACATTCGGGAAGCAACTACAACATCGTTTTGGAGAAAAAGAGACTAGCAACATGGTGACCAACAAGCAATCTGAGGTGCATACTGGGCAGGGCAGCCCAAGCGCGTTCGACTGGCAGTAAGTGGGGAGGGGCCCTGGCCTGGGGGGAGGGATGAGGGGGCTGCTGGCAGGTGGGCATGGAAGGGGAGGAGGTGGAGGTGGTGGACAGAGATCTGGGAGGGCGAGTTTCGCTGAGACGGTGAAGGGGAGGAGGCAGGCATCAGGGCTGGAGAGTTGGTTGAAGAAAGGCAAGGAGACGGAGAAGGCGTCTGAACTTGGGGGAGTGGCCCTTGGCAGAGGGGGTGGTGGGGCTGGAGGTGTAGTGGCTGGGGGGGGGTGTGACAGCTGATGGTGATGGGACTGCTGATCTGGAAAAAAATCCAGATGTGACTGTGGATGGTGCGGCTGAGAGGAGGGGGCTCGGGAGGCAAGGGGATTTGGCAGATGGTGTGATGGGCCTGGCGGTGGCACCGTTACTCAAGAAATCGATTTCGGCGTTCGCGGTGACACTGTGCTTCCAGGGCCTTGTGGTGACGGCGAAAATGGTCCTGGAGCTGATTGCTAAGCAGGTGGCTGGAGCGGCGTCTGTTAAGTTTTTGAAGGGACTGGAAGGAGTGAAGGTGGGATTTGAGGAGGCTGAGCCATTGGAGGAAGCATTGAAGGTTGGACTGGTAGTTGGGGAGGTGTGTGTACCAATGGCTCGATGCCTGAAATGGGACCCCAGAGTGGTCCAACTGCTGGTGAAAGGGGTGCCCACGGTGACGACGATGGAGACGAGGAAGAGGGTTGAGGAGGTCATGGCGGAGTATGGAGAGGTGGTGGATATTGGATTTAGAGTCTGGGAGGGGACTTCACTCAGGACAGGAGATGTGGATGTGAGGATTCGGTTGGCAGGAAAGGAGGCAACTGGGAAGGCAAGGGACTGGCCTTCTGGTATGGTCTGGGGGGCGATAGTGTGCAAGGTGACGAGGATGAAGGGGAGCGAGGAAGAGGAAGAGGACCTATTGGAAGCACTGGAAGAGCTGAGTGGTGCAGTGGAATGGTGGGCAAAGGCTTGGAGGGCCTTTGAGGAGGCGACGCACTTGGAGGTGGTGGATGGGAAGCAGTGTCGAGTGAGCAAGGTCCAGTGGGAAAGAGATCAGGGACATAAGAGGCAGAGAGAACTGCTGGTGAAGATGAAGGGGAGACCTCAGAAGGTGACAAGCAGGATGGTGGCCGCCGAGGGGGCCAAGGCGAGTGTCTGGGCTAGAGAGGGAGGTGAAAGTGCTGGGAAGGGGACTGTTGTGAACAAGGAGGTGCCTGGCAAGGACCTGTATGCCAATGGTACACTGGAGGTGTGGGATAAGACATGGGAGAATTCTCCGACACCTACTCCCCTTATTAGATGGGGCCCAGCTTTGCGAAACAGGGTGGAGGAGGATGTGCCAATGAAGGGGGCCCAGCGAGTGCGATTTGGAGTTCCGGAGGCAAATGGGGGACAAGTGGTGGCAGTGGGTGAGGAGGAACTGGTGGACGTCCCGGAGGAGTGGGATGAGGCTGCGAGCGCTGGGGCAGACACAACAATGCTGGAGGGTGAGAGGCCGGCGACCCCTGGAGGGAAGGAAGTGGGGAACCTTCTTTGGATGCACAGGATGATGAACAACCTGGCGGCTGAGGAGCTCGGTGAGGTGGATTTGAGGGTGATGAGCGATGTCCATTGGGAGAAGATTTTGCAGGGGGAAGGAGTGGTGTTGGCATTGAAGGCGGAGATCCTGGCAGTGTATCTGGAGGAGGAGGGCTATGAGGTCGATAAGAAGTGGGAGGCAGAGATGGCGGAGGTCACTGGTGAGAGGGCTGAATACTGCTGGACCAGGTGTCATGGACTGCAGCTCTGGCAGGAGGCCTGCTTGGAGTACAGGGAGGAATTTGAGGAAAAGGCAGATGGGGAGATGAACGAGCTATTGGCTGGGCTTGAGGCACAGAGGGCTGAGGAGGAGGAGGTAACCATGGAACACAATCTGGATTTGGCGCAGGAGGAGATGAACTTGGAGCAGTAGAGGCAGCCTGTTTACACACCATATTTTCACTATGAACAGTACAACCAATATTTTTTCTTTGAATGTGAATGGGTTATGGGGCACTTATTGATGAAAAAACATTTTTACTTGGCTGAAGGGATTGGAGGCCGATCTCTTCCTCTTGCAGGATATCAGATGTGAGGATGACTTGGATAGACTGGAGTGGACGAAGGAGTGGGGAGGCGAGGCGATCTGGAAGGGCAAAGTTGGGATTCTGGTGCGGAAAGGCAAAGGGGAGATAAGGGATGTGAGGAGCTGGGGAGAAAGGCTGGTCTAGGGAGAGTGGATACGTGCAGGTTGGGAGCCAGTTACAGTGGGCTCCTGCTACTGCTCTGTGATACGGAGTGAGCATGTGGATTGGTTGAAGGGTTTACTAGAGAATGGGATTCTTACTGAGGTTGGGATTGATATGCTTGGTGGGGACTTTAATATGGTCAGGGACATAGTGAGGGATAGAACTGATGGAGGATGGGGAGCTGAGGGGCGGAGTGGGAGACTGGCAGTATGGGAGGAAGTGGAATGACTGAGCGCTCTGGTGGATGCCGGTAGAGAGTGTTGGGGGGATAAGAGGGTGTACACGCATTGGGCTGGGGGCCTGGAGACGAGGATTGATTGGATTCTGACGGCTGACTGCTGGGGCTTGGATGTTTGGAAGTCACTGGCAGTGGAATGGTGTCTATGGTTGGATCACTGGGGACTTTTGGATCAGGGGTGCTTTGGGGGAAGTGGGGATGGGCCTGGATATTGGCGCCTCAATTCCTCCTTGTTAAATGACAAGACCCGGTGGAAGGAGTGGGCTAAGGACATTCAGCTGCAAGTGGAGAACTGGTAGCAGGAAGGTGCCTCAATCGGGGTTCGGTGGATAAGATTGAAGGCAATGGCCAAGGTTTATTGGAGTGAGGCTGGCAGGGAGGCAGGGAAGCAGAGGAGACATAGAGTGCATTGGGCTTCTACCAGATTGACTAGGCTTTTGGAGGAGTGGGCAACGTTGAGATTATTGGAGGGAGAGGATGATTGGAGGTCAATGAGGGTAAAAAAGGAGATTGGGGAACTACAACAGGTGCTGCAGGATGAGGAGGAGGCAAGGGTACAGAGCTTGGCAGCATGGCTCCGCTGGCAGGGTCTGGAGGAGGGGGAGAGGCCTTCCAAGTTTCTTACAAGGGCTCTCAGGGCAAGGCGGGTACAGCAACGATGGGAAGAGGTGTTGGACTCCGATGGTACACTGGTGCATGGTGTACAGGATATTCTTGGATCGCTGAAGGAGAGATGGAGTAGATTGTGGAGTGAGGAGGAGGGTGGGGCAGATGCTGCAGCTATTGACCGAGCATTGGAGGATTGGCATCCGCCACGAGTAGAGGGGCTAGGTGACCTGGTGAGGCCTGTACAGGAAATTGAGATCTACCAGGTTCTTGCTGCGACAACACCTGGTATGGCACCTGGTGAGGATGGTCTGCCCTGGGACTTTTGGAAGCGAATGGTTGGCATCCCAGGGGTGGTAGAGGAAATGGTGGCATTGTGCAACTCCATTCTACAGACTGGGAGGTGGGTGGGGGAGCAGGACCTTGGGCTGGTGATGCTGCTCTATAAAGACAAAGGAAGGCGGGAGGACTGGAAGAACTGGCAACTGATAATGTTGCTTGATATGGATAGAAAGTTGGTGACTAAGGTGGTGGTGGCGAGACTATAGAAGGTGGCCCAGCAAGTTGTGGGTAGTGAGCAGAGGGGATTTGTGGGTGGGCGGCTCATCAGGGATGGCACTGCCTGGGTACATGGAGTTATTGAAGGAGCGAGGGCTTGTGGACTGGATGGGTGCCTAGTCTTCTTGGATCAGGAGAAGGCTTATGACCGGGTGCGAAGAGTCTGGCTGGCGAAAGTCTTGGATAGAATGGGGGTTCTGACCCAATTCCGGTCAGCAATGGTCAGCCTACTGGAAGGGAGTAGGGTGGCACTCATATGTAATGGACATAGAGGGGTAGCATTCTCATTGGGTAGGGGGGTGCCTCAGGGGGACCCACTGTCCCCCATTCTGTATGCCCTCTCCCTGGAACCCCTTATGGATAGAATTAGGCAGAGGATAGTAGGACTCTCTGTCTTTGGCATAGGTTGGAAAGTTGGGGCCTTTGCTGAATCAAACTACAAAGTAAGGAACAGCTAGATAATCTGACTGTTCAAGCAATAGCATTATCAAAGATCTTTTCAGAATACTTCAAAATCTGAAGTTCTGTATTAGTAGCTAGACAGGAAGCATAAAGGAGAGAGAGGCTGAGGTCTGATGAAAGTTCATATGATGGTCAACTTGAAAATTAGTAACTAGAGGAGACCACAAGCATGGTAGAATCAAAGAGTTTGTTCTACTTTGGCCATATTCTGCTATGCCATATTGACAAAGTCAAATTCTTTATTAGTATATGGTATGCCCAGGTATACATAGGAGGAGAGTTGAGAGCACTGCTTGCCCCTAATTAGCACAGTACAATCAATAGGGCTGATATATGTAACTACACTTCTTGGGGTTGAGCTCCATACTATTCATTATAAGCCAATCTTTACAGAAGTCAATCATCCATTGCCCCTCAGTAGTAGTGTAAGAGGTGAGGATGATATCATCAGTAAAGAAAAGGCTGAAGAAGAAGTCATATGCCTTAAACTAATTATCAAAGAAAATGAGTAATGCCGAGATTTGACCACACCCCGTGAGGACCAGATACTCAAAGGTATCAGCGAGACATTCAAAGTAATTATGAGGCACTCACATTTATTGAATTCAATAACTTTGAGAAAATAGCATATGTCCCAGGAGAATGCTTGATATGTGATGAAAGAATAGTTGATCATGGGACAGATGAAGGCTCTAAAGGTTCGAGAGGAGCTTGGTGATTTCACAGTACTCAACCACATTGATCTCCAAGACGTCAGTGAGGTCTAAGTGATTCAACCTTTGATGGCAGTTATGAATGCTCCATCTTTGATTGCAAGTGCAGCCATTGAGGGATAGTTCAGTAAGGCATGGCAAATGAGAGCTCATGGTCAAGAGGATGAGGTTTTTGAATACTTTGAACGAAATTATATTGGCACAAGACCCGGCAAGGTGGCAGAGGGCATTTTTGGCATTTGAGCCTCTGGAAAGGCAGGAAAGGTTGACCGGGAAGTTCTGACCCAGAGTTTATCACTGCGAATTTTGCCGAGATAGTTCAGAAGCATATGTGAACAGCAAGTGTGTGGGGAATTGCACCATGATTTCTCAACCAGAGCCAAGTTCCATATATTACGGGCATAGCCCTTAACGAAGCCCAACATGATTGAGGCAACATCGGAAGGTGTATATCACGGGAAGAGAATTGGCACTGTGGATATGCTACTTGTATTAGTTGCCCTTATCCTTGTTAGGCATTCCAGAGTTGGTTGATAATCGGTATAGAGGAAAAAAGATAATTTCCTCTTCAAGCTGTGGAAGGGCAGAAGATGGATCGATGCATGCAATCATGCAACTCTTATCAATGTAATACATACCACACAACTAGATGTGGCTCCCCGTATGTCTTGCAAGGAGGTGCTCCTTCCTTTGGTGGGACCTGCATCTCAGAAATCGGAGCTCAAAGGAGAATACTTTCATTTAGCAAAGGCCATTCCAAGAACGTTGGCGAAGAGGCAAAACTCGGCTAAGAATATACCCAAGCAGTCAGATTGAGTGGGCTCATTCGAGAGACCACAGGTCAATGGATACAGGAAAGTTCTCAGCGCTGAGGTTTCTGGTGCCGAACACCTTGTCTTCGTTTTGGACGTTGGTGGGTTAAATCATATTTCGTTCAGATTTGCATAAGTGGGTGTATATTTCCTATTTTGCAGTTGGGGTTATGCATATATTGTTCTTGGGGTTTTTCTGCACTTCCGCCCAATACGCTACTCTTTGCACTTCTATGTACATTCACTTTCATGTACATTTGCACTTGCTTTTATTCAACCACCCTCCCTCCCAGCATCTGTTTACAAGGGCCGGTTTTTCTACCGTCAAATACATATCATTTAATTGGAACGTTTTATGGGTCCTCTTGCGTGGTCCGTATTGTTGGTTTCGTTAGACATTATAGCTAGACATCGATGGGTCCTCTTGCAGGGTCCGTGCTATTTGTTTTGTTGGACATTATAGCTAGACATTGACTTGGTGGACTGTTTGACCTGTATGGAGTGACCTTGTGACTACTGTCTGAGGCACAGGTTCCGGAGAGGTGGCAGGGGGCCTTGTTGAATGAGGGGTGAGAGACATTGACAAAATGAAGGGGGTGACAAACAGTGATGACTTTGGCAAGAGTGATGCCAGATACACATGCACCCCATGAATATAAGACACCAAAAACGTTGGCAAGAGTATTGGCAAGAGTATTGGCAAGAGTGTTAGTGAGAGTGTTGGCAAGAGTGTTGGCAAGAGTGTTGGCAAGAGTGTTGGCAAGAGTGTTGGCAAGAGTGTTGGTAAGAGTGTTGGCAAGAGTGTTGAAGAGAGTGTTGGCAAGACTTCTGAAGCAGTTTAAGGAGAGTACATTGGAGAGGCGCATGCAGTTGTTGAGCTCAATGACCTTGAGAAGCTGGATCATGTTATCATCGCATGCAGGAGACCATTGGACATGTGGTCACGGAACATTGGGTTGTGAGAGTCATAGAAAGATTGATTGCTGAACTGACAGGAGAGGCAAAGGTCCTGAATTTCGGGAGGAGCTCAATAAGTATTTGTGAGGTGCATGTAATTGTTGAGCTCAATGACCTCTTGTGTTACTGATTGCACACAGGAGACAATTGAACATGTGGTCGTAGAACATGGGTTTGAGGTGGGGTCATGGAACGATTACTTGCTGAACTGAACTGGTGGGACAGGCAAAGCCTCCGAAGGTTCAAGAGGTGCCTGATAATTTCGCAGTTCTGTTGAAGGAGGAAGAAGAGAAATTTTAGAAAATAATAGTTTTTGAGTGCTCCAGAGCCTGCTCACATTGAAGAGGAATGGCGACAAGTCAAATGAAGCCCGCATCATCGAAGAAAATACTCCAATTAAACTCACTCATCATTAATTGGAAGAATGCCAGAATAATGAAGCCACATGCCTGAAAATGTTCACCTGGAATAATCCACATCAACGAAGAGCACAATTGCCAAGCTGTAAAAATTGAAAACCTCATGGACATAGGCCAGCGGCCAGGATGATGGACTCAGCAAATTCATAAAGAACAAATCCCTCGCAATCCACCTTAATTGTGAGGCCAGGGTTTAATTGCTGAATGCCCATAATATGCTTCTTGGGTAGATTCTTTCTCATTCTGCATACATTTTGTTTTGCACACGGGACCCAAGTACATTGACAAAGAGGCGGAACTGTGATAAAGATATATCCGAGCAATCTGACATGCCGAGCTATGTTCAAGTATAAGTTTCATCGGAATTGTCTCGTGCCGCCTTGCACATCCACCGATGGGTAATGTCGCTATCGAACATTGCTGAGTCCTGGCCATCTTATCGGCAGGATATTCATGTTCGAGGAAGCAATCAACCCACCAGGCCGAGAATAAGAAATCAATAGGAATAAAGGCTTTGGACAATGTGTCCACTGGTCAGGTGCCATACAGAGCTCCTCGGTAGCAGCTCACACCACTTACCAACACAACATGGGAAAGTTGGTGAGCTGTGAAACATTCAACCTGATAAAACAGAAGGTCGAACACTTGTTTGAGTATATCAATGAATATAATTGGGAGAAAGGAAATATAAATAATTACCCATAACTTCACATCACCACACTCTGTGTCAGCTTGTACAGGAGTGTTACAGTTTGGGAGCCATCCAGACATAATTTATGTAAATTTGTAAATAATTTTATATAAATAGAATAGGATGCATATATGACAGTAGTTTTGTCATGAACTTTTTTTCCAACAAAGCATCCATGTTTTATACTGTCTTTCTCAGAATCGAGGAATCCTAATTATATGGCAAATGATCGTCTATTCTAGAAACTCATTCGCCAGCTTTGCCAGAGAGGGGTAATGTGTCACCAAGAGCATGATGGATTTGATCTATGGATGGAGGAGACAATACAAATAAGACGATGAGCAGTCAATCTACACAGCTCTATCCCTCCACCTTTTTCAAGTCTCCATTCTTTCAAGGCCTTACCTGTGTGATGAAATGCTTAAGCTGAGCATAAGTAATTGCTACACTGCTGTGCATACTCCTCCCATGCCTGAGATTATGAGCGACTATTGCGTTGACTGCTTTATGGTATCCCGAGGTCTTGTGTAGTTCGAGCATGAAAGTGCTCTCATCTGTGAGCATGTTGAGTAGCGCAACATGCCAAATGTAAGAGATTTTACCAAAAATATTCACATATGACATAATACACTATTCTCTCTAATTCACCAATATTTACCACCCATAAAATCTGTCCATCTCCAAATGGATCTGCTCCCTTACAACTGAAGGAAGTGAATCACGCATCTGTGTTAAACAAAAAGCTTGCAACTCAGGAACAGCCTTAGAGGGAGAGGTAACACTTTTGTCTTGATAAAGGACTCTGGGTAGAAAGGCATTGTCATTACCGATGGGAATAGGCACTGACTATCAGTGCTGATGATAAAGATGTTTTCCTTGCTGTCTTCAGGATTAAGCAGCATGGAGGCGACTATCATCTGACTTGTAAACACTGGATCCATGTGAGAAAAGATACCGTTGTTGTCCCAGACTGTATGAAGATTTCCTCTAGCAGCTTGGCTTACAAGAACAGATTAGGAGCCTTTCTTAGTGTCATGAAACAGGGAGGGCTTGCAAAATGGACATTCCAACCATACACAATACTAGTGATGGCATATTCATAACCTGAACGTTCTGGATAGGCATTGAAATAGAACTTGGGGGTATCTTGTAGATAAAAGGTAACGACACTGCAATATGTCAGCTTGAAATTGTCCTCGATCATTCAATAGGCACCTACTGAGGTTCAGACTGAGGTGACGCTCCCCAAGAAATGCGCCTTTCACATTCAAAAACTGTACACCCTCTGGAGCAGGTCCATATGGCAAAGCTTGGGCTATGGTGAGGCGCTAGGTGAGTTCGGGATTGTGCAGCAGGAAGCGGACAAACATCCGGGCTGATGCCAATGAGATATTGTTGCCATATTGGAATGGATAGTTTTGCAGGTGCTGTTGGGCATCCTCCCAGAGGTTGACAGCAAGTTTGGTATTTTTGAGGTTGAGAAATCAAGAGGTAGAGCTCTTGAAACAGGCGGTCAAAAGCAAAAATACCAACAGGAAATTGCTGCAAATAATTCTCCCAGACTTCATCAACTATGGTAATCTTGTCAACTGTTGGTGAGGGCAGAAATATTTCTTTGAATCGAGCTGCGTCTTTTGAGAGATAATTGATTCTAACCTCTGTTTCATGGTAGTACCATAGGAGAATCCAAATTTCCTTGAGAAGAAATATAATCTTCAAATCACCATGATAGAGATGGCAGACTGCCTTCATAGGAGATGGCGATTTCTTTCGGAGTGTGGTATAATAGTGGCCAAGTAACAGATCGATGGTGTTAAGGAGATCTTAGAGAGTAGTAACTGAGATTTCCAATGCTCGCTTAAGCTTCTTGAGTGCCCCGCCCAGTGTCTGGGGCATTTCGATGGGCAAGCCTAAATCTGTCCAGAGGTCATCCATTTTGTTTGTGGCCAAATGTGAGCGACCATGAATTAAGGTGGAAAGCAGAGACTTTTAACTATCAAGGTATTGGCCCAGGCCAAGAGGACTGCTTCTAGACTAGATTTTTGAGTTTTTTGAGGGATGGCGTGGTCCATCAAGGGTAACAGATAAAGGAGGGATTTATTGTTGACATGGTCATGCTGAATGCCAGGCAAGAATACTTCCTCATTATCAATTTTTTTTTTTTTTTTTTTTTTTTTTTTTTTTATAGTCACTTGGACTCTGCCATTTATTATCAGTCTATTAATAAGTTTACAGTATCCCCTCCCACTACTCAATCTCCATAGGGGGGCTCCTCCCCACTCTGCCTACAGATTTTCTCTACTAAGTGATGCCTTCAACCACTCTACAACCCCCAGCCAAGCCACCAGCCTGTCAAGGTGTCTTCTATAAGGCCATGCTAGTACAACAGCCTGTCCCCCAAACCCAGTCTCCTCCTATCCTCAAAGACAAATAGCCAGTGACTGGCCAGCCCCATCCAAATTACCAAAACTCAGCCCAAGGTAAGTCACTCCTTTCTCACCCCCCCTACCAGTCTATTCCTCAAAACCTCCTACCTACCCTATGCACTATCTCTCTGACACACTACTCCCAAATGATCCCCAATAGTCTGCCAAAAGTCACTAAGTATCTCACACTCTCTTAGCCAATGTTCAGATATCTGCACATATCTCCCTTTCTGTCCTACATTGTGACACTCCTCACAGTTGAAGCAACTCTCCTCAATAAGGTGACCCAAGTGGAAGTTGAGCATTATATTCCTCCTCAGAATGTACCACCAGACCACCCAGTACTTTGGTGACATCCACCTCCTCACCTCAGCACTCTAGGCCCACATACTATGCTAGTTCCACTCTTCTCCAATACTCACTCCCTACCATCCACTAGGCTACAGATCCTGGCCTTGACCCCTCTGGCAATTTATCTCATTACTAATGTTGAACTCAATTAAGGGAATACCTCCCAGCAACACTCAGTTCCATCTCTACATCACTAGGTCCCAAGCCACCTCCTTGCCAATAAATTCCAATATAGTACACCCCCTCCACTACTCCCCACCAGAAGCCCTTGTATTGCAATTGTACAGTATTCTGAAGTCCAACCAATGATAGGAGATCTCCTGTTGAGCCTCTTGGTGAGAACCTCATCTTCCGGACCTTCTGCAATAGGGAGACCCAACCACTCCCTCTCAACTCCACTGCTCTCTTCAACCACCATGCTCTCAAGCAGTATAGTCTCTTCAGAAAGTCAACCAGCCCAAGTCCTCCTCTTGCCACTGGTAAAGATAAGACCTCCCAACTGATCTGACTCCTTCTTTCAGCCCAGATCCACTCCTTGGCCAGTTTCATCAATCACTTCACCACCCAGGCTGGGAAGTCCAGATGATAAGCCAGATACCACAACTTTGGTAGCCAATAGTTATTCAAAATCAAGACACACTCTGCTAGAGACAAGTGGTAACCCCCCCAGCTCCACAGGACCTCCACCCAGATTTCAACCCTCTGCTCTCACCAAAGTCTAGATAGTACTGATCCATATACTGAAAAATAAATGCCCAAGTACCACACTATCTCATCAGTAGGGACAATTATTCCAATAACATCCCCTCCTACCAAGCTATTGCCTAACATCATCATTTCACACTTATACCAATTCAGATTAGTCCCAGAGTTCTCCTCATACCACTCTACTGTCTTCTTGAGCTCCTCAATATCAGCAATAGATCTCAGACTGACCACTATATCATCTGCAAAGGCCCCAACTTTCCACCCAATTCCAAAGATAGAGAGCCCCACTATCTTCCACCTGATTCTGTCTATTAGGGGTTCCAGAGAAAGAGCATATAGAATGTGGGACAGTGGGTCCCCCTGAGGCACACCCCTTCTCAGGGGAAACAATACCCCTCTGTGTCCATTACAAATGAGTGCAGCCCTACTCCCTTCCAGTAGGCTGATCATTGCTGACCAGAACTGATGCAGTACCCCAGTCCTATCTAATATTTTTGCCAGCCAGACTACCACACTCAGTCCTAAGTCTTCTCCTGGTTCAAGAATACCAGTCACCCATCTAGTCCACAAGCTCACACCTCTTTAATAACTCCATATACTCAGGCTGTGCCATCCCTAATGAGCTGGTCTCCTACAAAGTCCCTCTGCTCAACACTCAAGACTTGCTGGACCACCTTCTATAGCTTCACAATCACCATCTTAGTCACCAACTTTCTGTCTATGTCCAGCAGCATAATCAGCTGCCAGTTCTTCCAGTCCTCTCACCTTCCCTTGTTCTTGTAAAGCAATGTCACCAGCCCTAAGTCCTGCTCCCTCATCCATCTTCCTGACTGTAGTATAAAATCACACAATGCTGTCATCTCACTTAGTACTCCAGAGACTCCCACCATCTTCTTCTAGAAGTTCCAGGGCAGAGTATCCTCCCCAGGTTCCATACCTGGCATTGTCATGGCAAGAACATGGTAGATCTCTTCCTCCTATACTGGCAACACTAAGTCACTCAGCCCATCTACCTGTGGAGGGTGCTAATTCTCCAATGCTTGGTCAATAGCAGCAGCATCTGCCCCACCCTCCTCTTCACTCCACAATCCACTCCATCACTCCTTTAACAATCCAAGAATGTCATGTATACTATGCACCAGTATACCATCAGAGTCAAGCACCCCCTCTCATCTTTGCTGTACCCTTCTTGTCCAAAGAGCCCTTGTGAGATACTTAGAGGGCCTCTCCCCTTCCTCCAAACCTTTCCAATGAAGCCATGCTTTCAAGCTCTGCACCCTTGCCTCCTCCTCTTCTCACAGCATCTGTTGTAATTCTCTCACCTCCATTTTCACCCTCATTAATCTCTAATTCTCTCCCCCCTCCAACATCACTAGCCCTGCACAATCCTCTAGGAGTCTAGTCAGTCTAACAGAAGCCCATCTCACCCATCACCTCTAGCCCCACTCCAGTAGATCCTGGCCACCTCTTTCATCCTTATCTACTGAATACCAACTGGGGCACCCTCCTGCCTCCAGCTCTCCATTCTCCATTGAATGTCGTTAGCCCACTCATCTCACCAGATCCTATCATCTAATAGAGAGGAATTGAGGCACTAATGTCCAGGCCCATCCCCACTTCCCCCAAAATGGCCCTGCCCTAACAGCCTCTAATTATCTGACCAAGGACACCATTCCACCTCCAGTGACTTCCAAACATCCAAGCCCCAGCAGCTGGCCATCAATATCTAGTCAATCCTTGTCCCCAGGCCGCTCAGTGTGTATATACCCTCCTATCCCCCCAACACTCTCTGCTAGCATCAACCAGAGCACTTAGCCTCTCCACTTCCTCTCATGCCACCAGCCCTCCACTCCTACTCTCAGCTCACCATCCTCCATCTGTTCTATCTATCAGTACATCCTGGACCATATTGAAGTCTCTACCAAGCACATCCACTCTGATCTCCACAAGGACCCCACTCTCCTGGAGCCCTTTCACTCAATCCACATACTCACTCTATACAGTAGAGCAGTAACAGAAGCCCAGTATGACTGGCTACCAACCTACATATACATATCCAATCTCTCCAGACCAATCTATCCCCCCAGCTCCTCATATCCCATATCTCCCCTCTATCTTTCCAGACTAGAATCCCAACCTTGCCCTTTCAAACTTCCACACCTCTCCATTCCTTTATCTATTCTAGCTTATTCAAATTATCCTCACACCTGATATCCTGCAAAAGGAAGAGATCAGCCTCCAATCCCTTCAGCCAAGTAAAAATATTTCTTCATCAAGAAGTGCCCCATAACCTATTCACATTCAAAGAGAAAATGTTGGTTGGACTAATCATAATAAAATATAATATATTATCCAGTCTATCCCTATTGCTCTATATTCATCTCTTCCTATACCATATCCAGATTGTGTTCTGCAGTCACTGCCTCCTCTTCAGCCCTCTGAGCCTCCAATCCAGTCAACAGCTCATTCATCTCCTTATCTACCTTCTTCTCAAACTCCTCTCAGTACTCCAGGCAGGCCTCCTGTCAGAGCTACAATCTATGATACTTGGTCCAACAGTACTTAGCTCTCTCACTGGTAACACCTGCCAGCTCTGCCTCCTACTCCTTATCCACCTCATACCCTTCCTCCTCCAGGTATACCACGAGGATTTCTGCCTTCCATGCCAATACCACTCTATCCCTTTGTAGGATCTGTGCCCAATGCTCATTACTCATTACTCTCAAGTCCACCCCCCCAACTCTTTAGCTGCCAGGTTATTTATCATCCTACACATCTAAAGTAGGTTTCCCACCTCCTTCTCTCTAGGAGTCACTGGTCTCACTTCATCCAGTATTGTAGTATTAGTCCTAGTACTTGCAGACTCATCTCATATCTCTGGAACATCCATCAGTTCCTTCTCTCCAACTGCTATCACTTGTCTCTCATTCACCACCTCTTGAACTCCAAATTGTACTCACTGGGCCTCCTGCATTGGCACATCCTCTACCACCCTGCTTTGAGAAACCAGACCTCATCTGATAAGAGGAGTAGGGGAAGGTGAGTCCTCCCAGGCCTCCTTCCAGACCTCAAGCATACTATCAGTATACAGATCATTACCAGTTATCTTCCTGTCCTCTTCTGTCCCCTTCCCTGCACTCCTGCCTCCCTCACTGACCCAGATACTCACTTTGACACCCCCCACCTCTACCATTCCATCTACATCCTTCTGTGGTCTATCTTTCAGCTTAGCCAGCAGCTCCTTCTGTCTCTTACATCTCTGAGCTCTTTCCTACTACCTCTTGTCCACTTGAATTTTCTTTCCATTCACTACCTCCAAGTGTATCAACTCTACAAAGACCTTCCAAGCCTTCACCTGCTGCTCTACAGCACTACTCAGCTCTTTCAGTACTTCTAATAAGTTCTCTTCCTCCTTCTCACTCTCCTTCACCCTTGTTACCTTATATAAGATTGCCTCCCAGATCATCACTAAAGGCCAGTTCTGAGCAAGGTCCCTTCTCAGACCCTGAATCTAATATTCACCATCTCACTATACTCTGCTATGACCTCCTCAACTCTCCTTCTCATCTCCACTGCTGTCACTATGGGCACTCCTGTCACCAGCAGTTGTACCACTCTGGGATCCTATCTCAGGCACTATGCCATAGTCCCCAACAGTTAATCTAACCTTCAATGCCTCCTTCAAAGGCCTAGCCTCCTGAAAGCCCACCTCTCCTCCCTCTAATCCCTTCAGAAACTTACCGATGCTACTCCAGCCACCTGCTTAGTGATAAGCCCCAGCACCATTTTCACCATCACTGCTAGGCCCTAGAAGTACAGTGTAACCATGAATACCAAGATCAATTTTTTGAGTAATGGGGCCACTACCAGGCCTGTCACACTATCTGCCAAATCCCCCTGCCCTCCAAACCCCAGCCACTCAGCCATGCCATCAGCAGTCACATCTGGAATTTTTTCCAGATTGGCAGTCTCATCACCATCAGCCATCATGCTCACCATCAACCATCATGCTCACCATCAGCCATCATGCTCACCATCAGCCATCATGCTCACCATCAGCCATCATGCTCACCATCAGCCATCATGCTCACCATCAGCCATCATGCTCACCATCAGCCATCATGCTCACCATCAGCCATCATGCTCACCATCAGCCATCATGCTCACCATCAGCCATCATGCTCACCATCAGCCATCATGCTCACCATCAGCCATCATGCTTACCATCAGCCATCATGCTCACCACTATATCCCCAGCTCCACTACCCCCACCACCAAGCCCCATATACTGCTGCCTTCTCCATCTTCTTGCCTTTTCTCAGCCATCTCTCTAGCCCAGATACCTGCCATCTCTCTTTCACCATCTTTGCAAAACTCACTCTTCCAGACCCCTGTCCTCCACCACTGTTTCCTCCTCTTCTGTGTCCTCTCACCAGCAGCCCCCTCATATCCCCCCCCAGGCCAGGGCCTCTCCCTACATGCTGCCAGTGAAAAGTACTAGGGCCACCCTGCCCAGTATGTACCTCAGATTGGCTGTCAGTCACCATGTTATTAGTCCCTTTTCTCCAAAAATGTTGTTGTAAGTGCTTTCCAAAGGTTGTGTAACCTGAATGGTACTGGAGAAAGATGTGGCTTCCTCATTATCAATGTTGACCAGCCTACTTGTGGAGGTTTGATAGATGAAGTTGTCAGGTTTGCCATCGGATGATTGTGTGAGCATGGTGCTAATGACTTGCTGGGCATATAGATTGGCATCTAGAGTGGCTAAGATGTTTTCCTCCCCATCCTCCATCTGCAAGATCTTTTCAGCTGTCTGCCCGTGAATTGGTTGAGAGGCAAGCAGTATATAAGGACTTTTATTTTCAACATCGAATGCTGCAACGCTAATGACTAGACTGGTGGTGGGATGGGAATGTCCAGCAACTGATAGAGGCTGTGGGCAAGAGCATCGTTCCCTGGCCGTAAAGGGGGAAGTTCATTTGCTTTGAAATATGTTTTCGCAGTCTGTCGATCACCTTTCAGTAGAAAGCTGACAGCATGATTTCTGGTATATAGCATATGTGATCAGCGATTTCTTGAGTCATCCTGTAAAATTGCCAGCACGGAAAGCCCTCCCCCATCATCAGGGTTGTAAGAGCGAGGAGCTCACAAAAAGAAAGTACTGACCACATTTTTGCTTGGTGTCTGCAGTACTGAAATCTTGCATTGCTTAGATGATGCGCCACTTGTAGTTTTCATAAAAGGTTTTGGTCTGCTCCAGAGCCAGAAGTAAGGTGTTTTGGTTCACAGCATAGTTCTTAAGGGTTTGTTGAAAGTTGGTGAGGTCGGCGATATACTGATTCAACTTTTGGAACTCTTGGCCTTCTCAAGTATCATGGACTCGTCAATCCAGCCCAGTAACTCACCATCCATTCGAACATGATGCCAGAGGGTTTTGAAGAGTATATAGTTCGACTTGGGTGACATCGAGGATTTTGAGGGTGAAGGCATTGGGATTGGGTGCAGTGGACTCTGGAGATAAAAACCCAAATAAGTGGGCCTAACCTTCAGGCATGATGTGCCGTCATTGGGTATGGGACTCTCGATCCTAGGGAATTCGCTCTTCATTATTCATTGGGTGTTATGCTCAGAGGTAGCAGTTGTGATGATTGCAGACAAAATATCCTATTTCGGTCACTTTGCTCTAAAAATATTCTGGAATATAGATAAATGCTGGGGACTCGAAGTTCGTTGGACTGATTGCTGTGTGACATGCAAATGAGGACTCACCCGAAACTCGCCGAAGACCACAAGTCTGCAGTTGTGTCTCAGCCTCAACATCTTCATCTACTATACCCATTGAGACCGAGAGAAGATAGAGATATGTTCAACTCATTATTTTGACAAGCAAAGAGAAGGGTGGGCTGGGAAGAATATGTGAGTCTAGATTTCTGGCAGGTGCCACACAACTTTCATCTGCAAATGGCGAACCATGGATAAAGGCTGCAAGTGGTAGATAGGTGGAACTGTTTACTATTATTTTGGGGGTTAACGGAGTGGGACAGCGAGGAAGAATGTAGTGAATCAGCAGAGGTGGATGGAGTCGGACCAGCACCTTGTGCATATCACAAAACCATATTAACACCCCACTTTGTACTCTCTATCCCCTCGACTCTACGGAACCATAGGCTGGTTCGACAAATGCTATCCTTTCTGTCATCCTGAATTTTAACATACGCAGTCGCGTGTAGGCATGGGAGTTGTACGGGGTTGGGTGGTCACGAGTATGGCATTGAACAGGGTTGGGCAGTTGCGGGGTATGGCAGTACTGCTGCAGTAAAGAGATCACCAATGGAGGGGTAGGACAGAGTTTGGTGAAGGTAGCAATGTAGTTTGGAAAAGACAATTGTGGGCAGGAATATTGTTTCATTGTATGTTCGTCTTTTATTTTAATTGATTTTATTTTTTTAAATAAAAATTGAACTGCACATCCTAACCTATTTTGATTCATTGTTCCACCAGCAGGACGCATTATGTGCGAAATAACTCTTCCACACCAGATCATTTCCACAAACGTCATGCCATCTTAGCTGCAACAGGTATCTACATCCTCATATTGGCCTATTATGTCATTATTCAGAACATCACTTACTTTGCTATCAAGATTACCATGACCTCAAACACTTAAACTTAGCCAATTCACACCTCCATGGTGACAACCTAATTTTCATTCATGACGGCACACACAACTTGATAAATAAAGCTGACAGAGGGCACCACGGCATGACACTGATGGTGGATGAGTTAATTAAATATAAAGAGGCAATTGGTATATTATAAATCATTAATTTCAAATAATGTCCAAAAATACACTGTGAGTAGAAAAACAAAAGAAAAATCCTATAATAGACCTTTCATCATCAATGCTCAAAACACATTTCTAGATACAATGACATTTACTTGTTGAATACTGTAAATAATCCAACTTTAATTGCATAATGTGAAGTTGTTGAACCTTGTGATGAAACTATCCTATCGACAGAGTCGATGATCAGCGGTTAACAGGGAAGAAGGATAATAAAGATTAAGACAAAAATTTCAGAAAAAAGTCGATACAGTTATCGAGAAGGGGAAGGAAATAATAATACTGTGAATCCCACACAAAGCAAAAATCGCCACAGTATACCCTAACCACACAGTTTACACCATCAACTCCTGAGCTGCCACACCAGTTGGCAAGGCATGAGCCTGAGCTAGAATCTGGTCTTGGAGTACTGAGATATAGCAGTGGCTTCCAGTTGAAGTTCTGGGTAGTGTGGTAGTATATCTTGAGCAGAAATATCATGTTGAACTTCAAATCAGCACATTTGGTAGATGGAGAGAGTTTTGAGTCTGAGGATTGTTGTAATGTAGGACAGAAGGGGGGAATTATACAGATGTCCAAATATTGACTGAGTGAGTGTGAGGTACTTGATAACTTCTGAGTAATAGTTGGGAATCATCTGGGGGTGAGGCAGTAAGATGGGATAACTTAAGGGAGCAGTTGGTAGAGTATATCAGTAATGAGGGGCTCACTGTTGGGTGAGTGCTAGTAATAATAGGGTTGGCTAGATACTAGCTATATGTATTTAAAGATAGAGATAGATGGCCATTAGGAAAAAGATGACAAGGTAGAAGAGATTGATGGTGGATATTATATCAGGCTGCTAGAGAAGGTAGAGCCCTCAAGGAGGTCACTGTATAGTCTGACTTTGAGTTCATACTCAACTAAGTCTGCTTATTTAGAGGAGAGAAAAAATAACTAAATAGTTACAATTATTCAGATGCTGAGCTTATAAAGAAGTTTATCTAGATATATATAGATATTTTATATATCTTAGATAAAGCCTTTTTTCTATATTTTTTAAATAATATACTTAACTATATATATATTTGACTATATACTAAATACAATTTTCTGATATAGACTACTATACCACTAAATTATCTTTAGTAATTATTATAATTTGTTAACCTTCTGATAGAGTTAGTCAATTATATACTATTAAACTTATAACTGCAAACTTAAATCAGAAGTGTAATTAAATCATAAATTAGATATAAATGATTAATATATATTTACTTATTTAGCTAATTACAGAGATGATAAGATTTTGCCAATTAAGTAAGTTTGAACTAATAGAGAGATTTAGTTAAGAAATACTTCATATTCTGATCAAGCTTTGATCTGTTTACTTAACTCTATTACAAAGATAATAAAATTATTCTAGTGAGTAATAAGAATATTAAAATATATTATCTATATTGTAAGACTCAAAAATATATACAAGCTACTGATGATAAATAGCATATGAGATATTGATAGTTCTTTTCATTTATTTACTTATGAGAAATATAGAGTAGTTATTAATCTTATACTAAAAGATATATATAGATAATAAGTCATATAATGAGAGTAAGCTACTAGAAGTCATAATCTATATACTTGGAGTACTTATAATAAGTACTATTATAGTTGTGAAACAATTTATAGTGATGACTTCTTATCTATAATACTATAAGTAGGTTATATATATACATATAGTAATAAGAATCTACTATTCTATAATAATATCTAATAGGTCTAATATTATACAATTGTCTGATCCTATCTCTGAACTATCCAAATAGCTAATTATCAAATAGGATAATTTGACCAGTATGACAAAATATCTTAATACAAATAACAATCTACTTGAAGTTTTTTTTTTTTTTTTTTTTATAGTCTCTTTGACTTTACCATTTATTATCAGTCTATCAAATATATATATAGTATTATATTTCACTACTCAATCCCCCTAGAAAGACTCCTCTCTATACTTTTATATAAATACTACCTTACCATCCATTACTATAACTCTCCCCCACTCTGCCTATAAATTTTCTCTACTAAATAATATTAAAACCTCTCTGCAGGCCCTATCTCCGCAACCAAATCAAGATATCTACCATCAATCCATCTCACCTTGTCAGCTACTCTCCCAAACCCAATCACCTTCTTTTCTCAAAAACAAACAGCTAGTATCTAGCCAACCCTACTTATATAGCTAAAACCCAATTCACTCATACTAACTCCTCCCACCAATCAATCTCTCAAATCCTCTCATCAATCTCTCTCATCATCCCCCCTCCTCATAATATACAATCTATTCCCAACTGCTAACCAAAGTTGCTAAGTACCTCACACTCTCCCAGCCAATGTTCTGGTATCTCTATAAATCCCTCTTTCTGTCCTACATTATAACACTCCTCACAATCAAAGTGTCCACCCTCTATAAGATAGTCTGATCAAAAGTTGAGCATAATATTCTTCTCAGTTAGAGTCACTAAACTATCCAGAACTTAGGTGGCAGCTGTCACTATATCTCAGCACTCTAAGCCTAAACTGCATTCCAGTCTTACCTCTCTCTATACTGGCTATCTACAAGCCACTAGGCCATACAATCTATCCTAACTCTCTCTGGCACTCTACTCCATCACCAATATTAAAGTCAATTAGTAGAGTACTCCTCAATAACATTCTATCTCATCTCTACATTACCAGGCCCCATGGTATCTTACCCTCAGCCCCCTGCCAGCAAAGACCAATGTGGTGTACTCCATTAACTACTCCTTACTAGAAGCTCTTATACTACATATACCTACTGTTCTGAAGCCCAACCAAAGACAGCAAATTCCTATAAAGCCCCTTGGTGAAAACCTCATCTCTTAGACCTTTTTCATTAGAAGAACCCAGCTATCACCTCTCAGTTTCACAGCTCTCTTTAGCCACCAAATCCTCAGACAATGCAGCCTCTTTGGGAAGTCAATGAGCCTAAGGCCTCCTCTAGCTACTGGTAATGATATAATTTCCCAGCTAATCTGACTCTATCTCTTAGTCCAGATTCAACCTTTGGCTAGCTTCAATAGCCTCTTCACTACTCAGACTGGAAAGTCCAGATGATATGCTAAATACTACAGCTTTGGTAGCTAGTAGATATTTAAGATTGAGACATAACCCACAAAAGAGATGTGGCAGCCTCCCCAACTCTGCAGGGCCTCTATCCATGTAGCCACCCACTACTCCCACCAAGTTCTTGGTAGGACTGATCCATAGATCACAAGATAGATACCCAGGTACAACATAGTATCTTTAGCAGAGACAATTGTTCAAATGATTCACCTCTCACCAAACTATTGCCCAATACTATTGTTTCATACTTATGCTAATTGAGTTTAGCCCCAGAGTGTGTCTCATATCACTCTACTATTTCCTGAAGTTCTTTGACATCTGTAATCAATTTCAGGCTAACTATTATATCATCTACAAAGGCCCCAAACTTACAGATAATTCTAAATACTAAGAGCCCCACTACCTTTTGCTGAATCCTGTCCATCAACAGCTCTAAGAATAGAGTATACAAAATAGGAGATAGCAGATCTCTTTAGAGAACATCTCTACCCAGAAGGAATTCTACCCTCTAATGACTATTATATATGAGTACTGCTTTACTCCCTTCCAGTAGACTAATTATCACCACTCAAAACTACTGAGGGACTCCAATCCTATTCAGTATCTTCACTAACCAGATCTATCTAACATGGTCATAGATCTTCTCCTGATCCAGAAAGACCAATCTCCCATCCAGCCCACAGGCTTGAGCCCTCTCAATAACACCATAAACCCAAGCTGTATCACCTCTGATGAGCTGGCCCCCAACAAAACCTCATTGCTCCTCACCCAAGACTTGCTGGGCAACCTTCTGTAGTCTTGTAACAACTACCTTATGACTAACTTTCTGTCCATGTTCAGGAGTATGATAGGTTGCCAGCTCTTCTAGTTCTCTCTCCTACTTTTATCCTTATATAACAGCACCATCAGCCCCAGATCCTGCTCTCCCTCCCACTTCTCTGACTATAATAATAAGTTTCAAAGCACCATTATCTCTCCCAGTATCTCAGGAATTTCCACTGTATTCTTCCAGAAGACCCAGGGCAGACTATCCTTCTCTAGTACAGTGCCCAGTATTGTTATGATAAGAATCTGATAAATCTCCTCCTCTAGGACTGGTATCACTAAACTGCTAAGTCCATCTACTTGTAGTGGGTGCCAATTCTCCAAAACATATTCAATGGTAACAGCATTAGCCCCACCCTCCTTTTCACTCTACAGACTACTTCACCTCTCCTTCAGTGAGCCCAAAATATCTTATGCACCATGTACCAGCAGACCATCAGAATTCAGTACTCCCTCCTATCTCTACCTCTCTCTCCTTATCCAAAGGATCTTTGAGAGATACTTAGAGAACCTCTCTCTCTCCTCCAGCCCCTGCCAGCATTGCTGCACAGCTATTCCTCATACCAGTATCTCCTCCTCCTCTCTTAACACCTGATGTAACTCAGTAACCTCTAGCTTTACTTACATCAATCTCCAGTTCTCAACCCCCCCTAAGGCCAAAACACCTGCCCAATTCTTCTGAAGCCAGGCCAATCTAGCAGAGGGCCAGGTTACTCTCTCTCTTCTCTGTCTTCCTGCTATCCAGCTCATCTCACTTCAGTAAACCCTAGCAGCCTCCTTTAATCTCACCCATTGAATACCAACTAGAGCACCCTCTTGGACCCAATCCTCCACTTTCTGCCTAATATCCTCAGCCCAATTATCCTACAGCCCCTTCTCAGCCAACAAAGAGGAATTGAGGCACCAATGTCCAGGTCTATCATCACTTTCCCCAAACTGCTCATGCCTTAATATGCCCCAAAAGTCTGACCATAGATACCACTCAAACTCCAGGAACTTCCAGACATCTAGTCCCCAGTAATTATCTGTTAGCATCCAGTTAATTCTAGTCCCCAGGCCCCACATCCAATGAATATAGATCCTGCTATCTCCTTATATTACCCATCTAGCATCCACCAAGAAACTAAGATACTTCACCTCCTCTCAACCCTCCAGGCTGCCACTCCTGCCCACTACATTCCTCCCACCATCTATTCTGTCCAACTGTGCCAGATAAACCATATTGAAGTCCCTTTCAAGTATCTCTACTCCTGCCTCTATAAGTACTCTACTATCCAAAAGACTATTAATCCACTCCACATACTTACTCCTGAATGTGGGGCAGTAGTAAGATCCAACTGCAATTAACTCTCATTCAGGCTGATATCACTCTTCCCAAACCATATAATCCCCCCAGTTTCTGTTATTATATATTTTTCTATACTAGTAGTCCAACCTTACCATTTCAGACCACAGCTCTATCCCATTTCCTTGTCTACTTCTATTGATCAAGATCCTTCTCACATTGCACATCCTGCTGAAGAAAAAGACCAGCCTCTAATCCTTTTAACTAAGTAAAAATATTACATTATCTCCCAGAACCTCTCAGACTATTCACATTTAATAAAAAAATGTTGGTTATACTGTTTATAGGAAATAATATTGAAATAGACATCTTCTCTTTACAACTCCATGTTTACTTCTTCTCTGGTTAAGTCTAATCCATACTCAGCAGCAGTCTCTGCCCCCTCAATCTGCTTAGCCTCCATCTAATCAAAAGCTCATTCATTGCTGTATTATCCTTCAACTCTATCTCCTCTCAGTACTCCAAGCAAGCCCCTTACCAAATTTCCAATCCATATCTCTATTCTTACCAGAAGATAGCATACTCTGTAGCTGCCATCATTATCTCTGCCTCCCATATAACATTTATCTCATAACTCTCCTCATTCAAATGTACTATCAGCACCTCCTTCACCAGGGCCTCCACAATACCATCTCCTTGTAGAATTCTTATCCAGTGCTTCTCACTGACAACTCACAAGTCCACATCTCCCAACTCCTCAGCTGCTAAGTTGTTCATCACCCAGCATATCCACTGTAAGTCCCCAATCTTCTTGCTCCCAGGGGTTGCTGGTTGGCCAGCCCCATGTATCACAGTGTCTGTCTCAGTACTTGCAGACTCATCCCACTCCTCCTTAGAGATATCCACCAACTCCTCCTCTCTGACCTCAACTATCTGCCCTATACTTACTATCTCAGATACTCCAAATCAAACATGATGAGTCCCCAACATCTACACATCCTCACCAGCCATTGACTGAACATCCTAAACCTTCCTTTCTGTATCCTCACTCTCCTCCCATACCTTTAGCATATATCATCATAGAGAGCCTGATCTTGTACCTCTTGGCTCAAACCCCCAGCCTTAGTACTTCTCCCCTCCTTCTCACTAGCCCAGACACTCTTCTGAGCACCCCCAGCAGCCTTATTCAAACTGGGCAATGCCTTCTCCTTCTTCTTCAAACTAGCCAGCAACTCTCTCTGCCTCTTATACCTCTGAGCCCTCTCCAACTATCTCTTATTAACTCAAATATTCTTTCCATCTACTACCTCTAAGTGAGTTAAGTCTATATAGGCCTTTCACACCTTGGCCCACTACTCCACTGCCCCACTGAGCTCCTCCAGTACCTCTATCAAATTCTTCTCCTCCTCTATACTTCTCTTTACTCTCATTATCTTACAGATAAATACCCCCTATATCAGTACTGAGGGCCAGTCCCTCAACTTCCTCATTGTAATATTTTAGCATAGTTTATTTCATTTCTTTGTCTTTCTTCAATATTCTACAACCTTCTGGTACTTTCTGAATGCTTAGAAATTCTTTCTTGGCACCAAGCATCCTCTAGTACTTATTTAGCTAGTCACTGATTGTTCTGGAAACTTATAGAACTTTATTTGTCATCATTTGTCATCTTTGCTGAGAACTTTGCTCTTGGCATTTTCCTTTGATTTCTCAGATCCTTCTGGATCCTTCTTTCAGATCTTGTATAAATATCTACATTGTTCTCATGAATAAAGCCTCAGAATATTTTCTCTTAGAAATCCTTTGAGAACACTTGATTCCTTAAGTATCTCCTCAAGCTACTTAGAACTACCAGAACTGGTCACTTCCTCATTTAGAAACTAGAACTATTACACTTGATAGCAGCAGTTAAGTTACACCTAGCCTTATCAAGACACCTCTCAACATATCAGTCACAACACTATGGAGGACAATAGGTGGAACCTTCATACAGTACCTATGATCCAGCCAATGCCTCATACCATTAGTAAGAAGAAGAGAAACAGCAAAACCCTACTCAGTCAAACAGGGCCATCAAGAGTCTTTTGTAGACTGCACTAGCTCAGATTGCTCAACTTCAAGAATACATAGAAAGAAAGGAAAGCAAGGCCTCTGCTCATACCTCTGCACCTCTACTGATATCAATATATCCAACAGCAGTCACTATCAAGCCTCAGAAGCCTGATATCTTTAATGGTCAAAGAGGAGGACTGTCTACTGATGCCTGGCTTTTCCAGTTGGAGCAATATGGAGAACTGACCAATTTGGAAGAAGCAACACTAGTCCAATTTGCTGCCACACTTCTCCAAGGGAATACTACAATCTGGTGGTGAAATCATGTCCAGAATACCAGATTCTCTGACCGAATCAAGACCTGGAGCACATTCTCTGATACTATTCAAGGCCAATTCAAACCAGTCAACAGCACCAAGGCCACACAAGAACATCTGGTAAATGTCAAACAACTTAAACCTGTGCAAGCATACAATGCATAATTCCTGTCAATCCTGCTAGAATTATCACATGTCACTGAAGGTGAGAAGGTCGACAAGTACATTCGAGGTCTGAAAGGTCAAACCCAAGTTCATGTCGAACTAGAAGAACCCAAGAACCTAGATACAGTAATGAAAATTGCTGATAGGTTTAATGTTATCCCCTATGATCACTGCTTTGAATAGAAGAGACTGCTATTCAACAACAACAATAACCACAGAAGGGAAGAACCAAAAGTCAGAACTATTAGACCTGCCCCCATGGACCTAGACACTATCAACAAGAACAAGAAAGGCAAGCTTACACCCAAGGAAAAGGAGTGTCTCAAGAAGGCTGGAGCCTGCTTCTTTTGCCATCAGCCTGGTCACATTGCAACCAAATGTCCCAAGAAAACTGCCAAACCAAAGAGGATCCTGGTGCTGTCCAAATATACTCAAGGTCAACCAGTTGAACAAGAAGTTGTACTCAATTTCATACAAGTCAACCCCAAGGCCCAGATCCCTCAAGCACAGTCAGAAGGAGCCATTTGGACCTTCAAGCAGTACAACAAGTCACTATTCCGGCACATGAGAGAAGGCTCATTCCAACTGGCCTTTCAGTCGAAATCCCTAAGGAACATTATGCAAGAATTGCACCAAGATCTGGCCTCAGTTTCAAGCACTCATTGGATGTTGGTGCTGGAGTCATTGACCCTGACTTCCAAGATGAAATGCAAGTCCTGCTAGTCAACTACAAGAATCAACCATATACTATCAATAAAGGTGACAGAATTGCACAGCTCATACTGGAGCAAGCCACCCTACCAGTCATCAAAGAAGTCACTAAGCTGTCTCCAACCAAGTGAGATTAGAAAGGCTTTGGCAGTACTGATAAAGTTGCAAGCATAGCTGAGAACTGAGTCAATTCAATGCTCATTTTCAAAGGTCTAGTCAAAGGACAAGAACTAGATGTTCTCATAGACAGTAGAGCTGTTGGGAACTTTATCAACAAGAACCTCATCAATAAGCTCAAGATTCTTACCAAACCAGCTGGCAAAAATGGTGGAGTTGTCACTACAGATGACACCACCTTACCAATCAACTCAATTGCCACTAAACTTCCCCTCAAGATCCAGAAGTACTGGGAACATTTAGATTTCGAGGTAGTACCACTAGGAGACCATAACCTGATCTTAGGCAAACCCTGGCTTACATGGCACAACCCTCAGATTGATTGGACCAAGAATGAAGTCACCTTGATTTAGGATGGAGCCAACATTACTATCAAGTCAGACAAGACTCAGATGAGAACCCCAATTGCAAGCCTTTCAGCAATTCAGTTCAAGAAGGCCCTCAAGAAAGCTACCTGTGTCTTTGTGGCACTGATCTGACCAAAGAAAGAAGACAAAAAGCTATTAATTAGTAAAAGTGTCAAGTTACTGCTGAACAAGTACAAGGATGTCTTCCTGGACAAACTACCAGGTCTACCACCTTCAAGAGACCATGACCATGAAATCAAGTTGGTACCTGATATAGCTATACGTAAGAAGAAAATGTACTGTATATCTCTACTTGAAATTGAAGCAGTCAAGAAGGAACTCAATGAACTCATTGAGTGAGGAGCCATTCAACCAAGCAAGTCACCCTTTGGCTCCCCAGTCCTATTTGTCAAGAAAAAGGATGATACTCTGCAAATATGCATATACTACCGAGCACTCAACAAGATTATGATCAAGAACCATTATCCGCTACCACTCATAGATCAAATCTTTGATGCTCTCAAAAATGTAAAGTACTTCACCAAGATTGATCTCACCTCTGGATATTACCAAATTTGAATCAAGCCAGAAGACATACCCAAGACTGTCTTTATGACATCCTTTGGACTCTACGAATTTCTAGTTATGGCCTTTGGTCTCACCAATGTACCAGCAATCTTTCAAGATCTCATGCAAACTATCTTCAAGGATCAGCTCCATATCTTCGTACTTGTATATATTGATAACATCCTGATCTTCAGTAGCCCTGAAGAAGAACACCTCAAGCACATTGAACAAGTTCTCAAGATCCTCTGTGAAAACAAGCTCTATGTAAAGCTCAAGAAATGTGAATTTTTCAAGGATCAAGTCAAATACCTTGGACTCATTGTATCAGCCAAAGGAATTCAAGTTGACCCAAGGAAAATACAAGCCATTGAACAGTGGCCTGTACCAGCAAACCTTACAGAACTCAGGTCCTTCCTTGGTCTGACTGGATACTACTATCAATTTGTCAAGAACTTCTCTGGCATTACAGAATCTTTAACAAACCTCCTGCAAAAGGAACCCAACTCTGACCTCTATGTCCCCTATATCTGGGATGCTTTCTGTCAACAAGCTTTTCAAGAACTCAAGAACTGCCTGACCCATGCACCTGTCCTTAGAAATATGGACCAAAATTTGAAGTTCATGGTCACTACAGATGCATCTAACTTTGACATTAGTGCAGTCATTTCTCAAGATAATGGTCAAGGATACTGATCTATTGCCTTTGAGTCAAGAAAATTGTCCCCAGTGAAACAAAAGCTGGCTACTCATGAAAAGGAACTCCTGGCAATCATACATGCCCTCAAGATCTGGCAATACTATCTAGAAGGAGTTGAATTTGACATGATCACTGATCACAGGTCCCTTCAGTACATCAACACTCAACCAACCCTTTCTTGCCAATAAGCCAAGTGGAGTCAACTACTTCAGACCTTTACCCCAAACATCATCTACAAGCCCAGCAAACCTCTAGTTGTACCAGATGCACTTTTCAGAAGACCTGACCTTGCTGTGATTTTACAAGTCATCGTGGCACCTGAATTCCTCAATCAGATCAAGAAGACATATGAACAAGACTCTCTGGTCCTACAAAGGAATGCCAAGGAATTCAAGGAAAAGTATACCATCAAGGACAACCTTGTATACTATCAAGACAAAGTATATATTTCTGCCAACCCTGAACTATGGTACAAGATTCTTCATGAACATCATGACTCCCCACTAGTTGGCCATCTTGGAACTGAGAAGACCATCAAGGATATCCAACAAGACTACTTCTGGCCAACATGCTCAAGGAAATCAAGGAGTATATCCAAAGTTACAATCTTTGCTAAAGAAACAAGTCAAGTAATCAAGCACCAACCAGTCTTCTACAACCCCTGCCAATTCCAACCAAGAAGTTCGAACATATTACAATAGACTTCATTGTACAACTCACATGAAGGAGGAGGGAGCACACAAGGTGTGCTTTCAATAGGCTGAGGAGACTACAATTGGATTGGGTGGACCTGCTCACTTCGGATGGAGTGGAGGACTGGAGGATAGAGAGGGCGAAATTGGAGATAGTGGAACTATAACAGGTGTTGTGAGAAGAGAAGGAGACTCATATGTGAGGTATGGCTGCTAGGCTATAGTGGCAGGGGCTTAAGGAGGGAGAGCAGCCTACTAGGTACTTATCAAGACTCCTCAGTGCTAGAAGAGTGCGGCATAGGTGGGATGGGGTCCTGGATGCCGATGGTGACATGGTGCATGGCACACAACAAATTCTAGAAGTTTTGAAGGAGAGATGGCAGGGTTTGTAGAGTGAGGGAGAAGGGGTGCAGATGAGGTGGCGATTGCAGATACTCTAGCAGAGTGGGGGCCACCGCAAGTAGCTGGATTGGGTGATTTGATCTTGCCAGTGCAAGGAGAGGAGATTCAGAGTATCCTTGTAGCAACTAAGCTTGTAACATCACCAGGGGAGGATGGATTGCCATGGGACTTCTGGAGAAAGATGGTGAAGGTTCCTGGAGTTTTGGGTGAGATGACTGCTCTTTGTGACCATGTTATTCAGCGGGGTGAGTGGGTTGGAGAGTAAGACCTTGGGCTGGTGGCCTTATTGTATAAGGATAAAGGGAGGAGGGAGGACTGGAAGAACTGGAGGCTGATTATATTTCTGGATATAGACAGGAAAATGGTGACTAAGGTGATCATCACTAGGCTGCAGAAAGTTACCCAAGGGGTGCTGGGGGAGGAGCAGTGGGGCTTTGTTGGGGGCAGGCTTATAAGAGATGGGACTGCATAGATACATGGTATCATTGAATGGGCCCGGGCCTGTGGACTCGATGGAAGATTGGTCTTCTTGGACCAGAAGAAGGCATATGACTGAGTATAGTGGGTTTGGCTGGGCAGGGTGTTGGATCGAATTGGAGTTCCTCTGAGATTTCGGACCTCTATATTGAATCTGCTGGGGAGCAGTCGGGCAGTACTGATGTGTAATGGATACCATGGTCTGGTGTTTTCCTTGGGAAGAGGAGTCTCTCAGGGGGATCCTTTGTCCCCTATTCTCTATACCCTTTTGCTGGAGCCTTTGATGGATAGGATTTACCAAAGGGTGGCAGGGCTCTCTATATATGGCATAGTGTGGAAGGTGGGGGTGTTTGCTAATGATATAGTGGTTGGACTTGGGTCTGTGGCAGATGTCGAAGTACTTAAGGAGACAGTAGAATGGTATGAGGCTCACTCTGGGGTGAAGCTCAACTGGAATAAGTGTGAGACGATGGTGCTAGAGAATGGGCTAGTGGGTGGGGATGTCATTGGAACAATTGTCCCTACTGGTGAGGTGGTGTGGTATCTGGGCATCTTCCTTTCTGTGTATGGCTCAGTCCTACCATGAGTATGGTGGGAGAGCAGAGTGACCATTTGGGGGGAGGCCCTTTGGGGTTGAGGAGGCCGCCATATCTCTCTAGCAGGAAGGGTGTCAATACTGAATATATATTGATTCCCCAAGCTATAGTATGTGGCCTATTATCTAGACTTCCCAGCATGGGTAGTGAAGAGGCTGATAAAGGTGGCTAGGAATTGGATTTGGGCAGGGGGGAGGGCCCAGGTCAGTTGGGATACTTTAGCGATACTGGTGGTCAGGGAGGGTCTAGGCCTTGTGGATTTCCCCAAGCAACTGCACTGCTTATGAGCCTAGTGGTTGAAGAGAGCTACTGAACTGCAGGGCAGAGGTTGGGTGCCTCTGCTGCAGAAGGTGTGGGAGATGAGATCCTCCCCTCGAGAGTCCTCCAGAGATCTGCTCTCTTTGGTGAAGCTGAATAGTGCTAGGTGACTGTGATTCAAGGGCTTTTGGTGGGGTGTGGTAGATGGAGCACACCGTATTGGCCTGCATTGGCAAGGCAATGAGGGGGAGGAGATGTGGGGGCCTGATATGTGGAGTTGGGATAGACTGCTCCTGGGGGATACCCCAATTATATTGTTTGATATCGGGGATAGAGTGGAGTGTCAGCAGGGTCTTGGCCTAGATCTTTGGCCAAGTAGATGGCAGGTGGCAGGTATCGGCGAGGAGTGGGACTAGGTGGGCATCTGGTCTTGGAGTGCTGAGGTGCAGAGTTGGCTTCCACCCAAATACTGAGTGGTATGGTGGCAGGTGCTGCAGAGGAATGTCATGTTAAATTTCCACACTGGGCATCTGGTAGATGGTGGCTATTTTGAGTGTGAGGAGTGTTACAACGTTGGACAGGCTGGGGGTCTGGTACAAACACCAGAACATTGGCTGGAAGAGTATGAGGTATTGGGGGACTTTTGGGTAGTAATTGAGAATAGACTGAGTATGGTGCAGAGGCTGGTTGGTTGGGGGGGCTGCTGGGATGTCTTGAAATCTCAGCTAGTGGGGGGAGTGGGGGATAGTTGGCTTACTGTAGGATGGATGCTGGCAGTGTGGGTAGGACTGGCAGGTCATTGGCTGTTTGTATTTGAGGAGAGGTAGCAGATGGGGCTGCAGAAGAAGGTAGTATGGTGGGAGGTGCTGTTGGGAGATCTGCTGACTGGATGGTGGGTTGGTTGGGGCCCTCAGGGGGGGCGACGTCGCAGTTTGGTAACTAGGATCTGTGAGCAAAGTAGTGGGAGAGTGGGGATTGTGTTGGACAAAGTGGTCTTTCATCAGGTTGAGGTAGAGGGGGGGGGCCCCCCTTGGGGGATCGGTTAGGGGGTAGGATCAATGTATTTTTATGGGATAGACAGGTTAATAAAGGATGGAGTCCAAGTGACTATAAAAAAAAAAAAAAAAAAAAAAAAAAAAAAAGTGCAACTCCCATGAACCAAAACAGGCTATAATGCTATTGTTGTGTTTGTGGACTGTCTCACCAAGATTACAATTACTGAGCCAACCACAACCAATGCCACTGCCTCAGAAATTACAAGAATCTTCTTCAAGACTGTCTTCCACCATTATGGACTTCCCTGAGTAATTATTAGCAACTGCAACCCCAAGTTCACAAGTCACTTCTGGCAAGCACTCTTCAAGACACTTGGAATCCAAATTGCTATGTCTACTGCCTTCCATCCTCAAACTGATGGACAGATAGATCAAATAAACAGAACACTTGAACAAATGCTCAGAAACTATGTGTCTTATGAGCAAGATAATTGGGACCACTATCTGACCTATGCTGAGTTCACCTACAACAATGCCAACCAATCATCAACTAGTCTTTCCCCATTTCAGCTACTTCATGGTCAAAACCCTGAGACCCCTGCAAGTCTAGTCCAATTCCAGCAATCCAGTCACACACAAGTCCCCACAGCCCAGAACCTTATTGACAAAATGGATTCTCTTCTTAAGATCACTACTACAAATCTGCAAAAGGCTCAGCAACATCAAGCTAAGTATGTAGATAAAAAGTGATAAGATGTCATATATAACATTGGTAATATGGTTCTACTCAAAGCTAACAACATCAAGGCTCAATCTCAAGTCAACTGCCAGTCAGCCAAATTCCAGCCTAAGTATCTTGGACCCTTTGAGATCACTGAGCAAGTCTCCACCTGGTCTTGCCATCTCAACTTGTCAACAACCATGTATATATACCCAGTATTCCATATGTCACAACTCAAGGCCTGAAACCAGTCACCACCATACCCTGGCCAAATTCCAACACCATCAGCACCAGTCATAGTTGAAGACCACATTGAGTATGAAGTCAAGAAAATCTTAGACAAGTGAGTCCAATACTGTTGCACAGAATATCTAGTCAAGTGGATGGGTTACTCTGAATATGACACCACCTGGGAACCTGCTGCCAATCTCAAGAACTCCCAAGATCTCATTCAAGAGTTCAAGTAAAAAGGAACTCATTGACTGCCCATGAGGTTCTCCCCTTGGATAGTAGATGACCTACTGTACTGATCAGGCACATTATGCATCAGGGCTCTCTAAGAGATACAGCATTAGAAATAAGAGATATAGGAGAACTCTATAAATCCTGCAACCAATGAGATTTGAACCAGTTCTCATCTAATTAAGATGATACTTTGGCCCTCGCCTTATACAAGGATGGCCAATCCTTACCAATGGGTTGATATATTTAATTTGAAGTTTCTTTTAGTCTTATTGTTTATTATGTATAACTTTGAGAAGTCAATGAGGATGTTGATTCTTAAGGATAGGGAGATGTAATATTTTAGCATAGTTTATTTCTTTTCTTTATCTTTCTTCAATATTCTACAACCTTCTGGTACTTTCCAAATGCTTAGAAATCCTTTCTTGGCACTGAGCATCCTCTAATACTTATTTAGCTAGTTACTGATTGTCTTGGAAACTTGTAGAACTTTATTTGTCATCATTTATCATCTTTGCCATGAACTTTCCTCTTGGCATTTTCCTTTGATTTCTCAGATCCTTCCAGATCCTTCTTTCAGATCTTGTATAAATATCCCCATTGTTCTCATAAATAAAGCCTCAGAATATTTTCTCTCAGAAATCCTTCGAGAACACTTGAGTTCTTAAGTATCTCTTCAAGCTACTTAGAACTATCAGAACTAGTTGCTTCCTCATTTAGAAACTAGAACTATTATACTCATAGTCTTCTTTCCAGCTAGCCAGAGCCTGATATCTACATCTCCTATCCTGAAAGAAGTCCCCTCACAGATCTGGAAACCAATATTAACTATTATGTCATACTCAGCCATATCTCCTTCACCCTCCTCCTTATCTCAACTATTGTCACTATGGGCACTCCTTTCACTATAGCTGGACCACTCTGGGGTCTCACCTTAGATATTGGGCTATTGGAACCACTATCTTATCTATAGTCAACCTTATCTTCAATGTCTTCTCTAGAGGAGCAGCCTCCTTAAAGCCCACCTTCACCCCCTCAAGCCTCTTTAAGAACTTCACTAAGATAGCTTCAGCCATCTGCTTCAAGATTAGCCCCAGAACTTTTTTCCCCATCACTTCTAAGCCTCAAAAGCACAATATGCCCATAAACTCTGAGATTGATTTCTTAAGTAATGGGGTCACTACTAAGTCCATTATATCATCAGCCAGATCTCTCTGCCTCTGCTGGTGCTTCTGTATAGTACTATTATCAATCATCACATCTCTTTTTTTTTCGTAATTCTCCATTACATCTCTATCTACAGTCACTCTACAGCCCCTGGCTATAGCCTCTCTTGCCCCTATACTTATTCCCCTAGGCAAAGGGCCTTCTGCCCTCTCCAGATTAGTCTTCTCTTTCCCTTCATCTATATCAGCCTGAGTATCTACCAGCCATCCACTCCTCTTTATCTTGTCAGCAAAACTCAGGGGCTCAGATTCTCTCTCATTACTACTAGATACTAATTGCTCTCCAGAGCTCTCTCTATTCTTTGTACCTCCAAAAGAGCCTATTCCCATACCATAATCCCTCTCTATATATTGTCAGCCAAATGCCCCAGGTCTACCTAACCCTACATATCTATCAGAACTCTTGCCCAAAGATATATTAATAGTACCTTTTCTCTGAATTGTTGCAAAAAGTGTTGCCAGAAGTTTGTGTAATATGAATTATCTACTTAAAGTCTTCAGAATGAGTATGATAGAGAAGTTGATATCTGGTAGAAAGAAAGATAGATGGTAATATAGAAACAGAATACCACAGAAGCTCTTGATGTGATCAAAGTGATAATAGTAACTAGAACTTCTGATATATCTAATATTATTAAAAAAAATTATCTAATTAATCTGCCTTATTATATATTTTGGCAAATCTCATATGTAAATATTCAGTTGGATGTTTTATTTTCTTTTCTGTTTTATTTATATTTATAATGTCAGCTCTTTAATTTAATTCTCTCTCTTCCTGTATTAATTTTCTGGGTATTTATAATTTCTACTATTTATATTTAATTCTTTCTCTTCCTGCATCACTTTTTAATTTCCATTGTATTATATTTATTTTTTCTCTTCCTACATCACCTTTACACTTTTCCTTTGTATTCATGATGTCTACTCTTTTTATTTAATTATTTCTCTTCCTTACATCACTCTTTACTTTCTTTTATATTTAAAATATCTGCTCTTTGCAATAATTCTTTCTCTTCCTACTTCATTTTTTCATTTTCCTTTGTATTTGCAATGTCTGCTATTTGCATTTAATTATTCCTCTTTCTACATAACTTGTGGTGTCATTTGCGGTTTCCCATCCCTTGCTGTTTCCCATCCCTTGCCGTTCCCCGTCACTTGTGGTTTCCCTTCTGGAATTTTCACGTCACAGCTGATCGTGTTGTAACTTTGTTGCATGATTGTAGTGTTGATGTATTATGGCTTTAAATAACCTTCATTTCGATCAAGCAACGATGACGGGTGAGTCGGATGCAATTCAGGGCTCCGTGGATGCAACGGATAACACTTTCTAGCGACGCAGAATGTATCCCTAATGGCACATATACGGTGTCCGGGTCGGGCGTAGGGATGGTGCTGCAGACGGGAGTCAACACGTTATTTGGGAGAATCATCAATCTTTCTTCAGTTAAGCACACAGGGATGATGACATTAAAGCATGAAATCATGCTATTCATCATCATTATCGTCATCGCCGCCATATCGACAGGCGCCATCGTATGTGGTGGTACTGTGAATGCCCGGACCTCGTCGTGTCAGCGAATCTTGTGAACATGATCCCGGTCATTGTGGCGTCCCTGAGGGCCATCCAGTGGCGGGTACGCTCGCACTAACAATAATTGCGAACGCGATGAAGAACAAGAAGGTTATATGCAAGTCGCTGACAACGGTCGAAACTTTGGGATCAGTGAACGGACAAGACTGGTACGTTGACGCAGAACAGCGTGATTGTTTCCAACGCCTCCTTCGTGAACCATGAATTCAGCATGGCAGATGGAGCGTCATTCGACATCACAACGCTCGACCTCTCGATGATGGAATGCAAGATCAACGGCGATACAATCGATTCGGTGATCCTTCGATTTTCGGGGCAGATTTCACCCGCCGCTCAAGAAACCGCAGGGTACGTCAAGGTTTTATAATATGCCATTCAACTCCAAGAATAATTGGATGCTCAAGTTACTCAGACCTCGGACCGCTGCTGCTGTTCACCCCGAGTCATGTTCACCATGATGGAGACACGGATGTACTTCTGCGACGATGCACGTGAAGTCGCCGCTTTCTGATGGGTGCTGATTGATCACGCTGAATGAGTCATAATGGGAACTGATGTGTGCATACACAGAGATTGCGTCTGCGTGCATGACGCCCGAGCAGTCATTCGCGATTTCCAATCACGCGGTAGGAAAACTCTTCTAGTGTTGAAGACGATGGAGTACAGGCGCCAATCTGAAAAAGGTGATCCTATTCCTACTCCCCGCTGGTTCGAGGTCTGAGCTCTGACATTCGATCATCAATACATTTACGGGCCCACTGCAATCGTTGTCGTCGATCCAGATAATCATCGTGTGTTATTACGGACAGTTTCGCGGCGACGATATTGGTACTTGAGGGCCCGGAGGCAGATGAGTTATTACTGCAGCCTAGAAATCCCAAGATAGAATGGCTGGGGATTGGAAACTGCTTTGCCGGCATATGGATTCATCAAGATGATTGAGATGATTTTTTAAATGGTGTTGGCATTCGGGAACTTTTCCGGGAGAGGTTTTCCCTTCTCATGGGGTTCGCCGGACGTCTATCAGAGATCCCATGCGCAATATAAGCTTAAATATATTGAATTACCTGCCTCTAAACTGTTAGTATTTTATTTGTTAACTAAATTTATATACTTTTCTCCAATTTATTTTGCGAAACTATAGTAGGTTCTCAATAGTTTCATTATAAATCGATCAAGTCAACGTTTAAATCCGCAACCCAAACCAAGGCATAATCGAACAAAAACTGGACGTGCAATCTAATAGTTGTCTTAGCCTCAAGGGCAACATCGCCTCCATAATGACAGACTCAGCTTATAATGATATACCCTGTGTCTGCGTCAATGACATTAAGCTTGATGCATGTCTTGCTGTGCTGGTTGCCAAGTGTGTTCGAGCATTCGTTGTTGAGTTTCAAAGTTATTATCAATCTATTTCATATCTGCACCGCACCAAATCTTCACGTATTAAAAGTGGTCTCCCCAAAAGGCACGCTACCAGCGGTGTTCAAGCTTTCATTTGGAGATTTTACAAAAAAAAAAAAATGTTGACGATCGATTTCATTGCATAACAAATATTTTAATAAATATGTTACAATTCACTCAGAGTGTTCATGGTGAAGGTGGTGAGTTCAGGACGGTGTTCAAAGAGGAGTGTAGTTCGGCGAATTTCGAAAGGTATTGGACGTTAAAAATAATTGTAACAACGCCCAGTTTGCGAAAGCTCGAACGACTTAAGTAAGCGTGTTGCTGGTTGGTTCCCTTAACCTCATTATTTCCAATAGTGAAATGGTGTCGCGCAGGTTAGTCATTGAACCTTCATTGGTTGGCGATCAGTTGTGTTGTCTCGAGAGGAGCATTGTAAGATACTCTATTAACAGGTTACTTATCGTTATCTTTGTCGCTTGGTAGGTTATTTCTGT